>JAUTXW010000523.1:2080000-2275297 GCA_030620095.1 Kuschelorhynchus macadamiae | reverse complement strand
TAGAATAATTGTAACCATTCAAAATAAGTCTTCAAGCTACACATTTTATATAGTATTATTAATATACCTTATTTATGAACTTTTACATATATTTAAATTAAGTATTTTATTGTTATTTTTTTACAACTGCTTTTGCTTTCGTGGTGAAAGTATCTGCTTAATGTTAATAAATTTGGAATATTATTATTAATTTGTTTTAATGACTATCAGTAGATCTCAATTTATTCTTCTTTATTTTATTTTCCAAAATGTTTTTTATGTTCATCATCCCCCTGGCGTAACACAGTGTGAAATATGTTTTTCTAATAAAACAGACGTCACTCTAAGTAAATATTGTAAATTTATGAAAATTGGATTAATTAACAATAGTACAATTAGTTGGATGGAACGAATAAATGGAAATGAAAATGCAAGTAAATTTTTTAAAATTTTGTATCATTATCCAAATCGATCTATTTTTGATACAAATTGGATAGAAAGGTTAGAGTTTAAAAATAATCAGTTACAAATTTTAACCCCCAACTGTACCAATTATTATGACGGATTCAAAAATTATTACTTTTCCATCATTAGTGTTACATTAAACTTTGCATTATTTTTATACATTACCATTTTAATTATTTATCTTTATTATAAATTTCAAACTGGAAATCTATTTTTTCATTAATCCATTTTAAACGAAACTTTAAAGAAAGTGGGGATGAGAATATTTAAGTACAAGAATAACACAATATGTTTCAGTCTCGTTTAGTCATTATGAACAACGCCGTGGTTCATAAACCTTTGAAACGCTTCTTAATTCAAAAATTTATTTTTTAAATAATTCTTTGTCAAAATTTGTTCTTGTTGGCATTAGTTTAAATGATTTTTCTCCAAAAATTGTAATTGGTGGAAAAACTGGATTTTCAATCGCACTAACCGAAGAAAATTGGAAAGACATTTGTGTTCATCAAGGAATTATTGTAAACAATTTCTACTTTCCTCAAGTTGATCAAACCAGTGTGAATATAAACAACATTCATCTGCAGGTTCAGAAAATAAATGATACCCCTGTTCTACAAATTACAAAAGGCCCACACTTCATATACTTAGGACAAGAGTCTTTGGACAATTTGTGGCGATTAAAGGAAATTATTGATTATAGATTATCTATACTTAAAAGGCAAGAATTCAATACATATTTCAAAATATTTCAAAATAATATTTCATCTGATTGTGGCGACTTGTGTACGCATGTTTATAATATAATAAGTCCAACAGAAAATCCTAACAGTGAAAATGTTTCAACTATGATGGAATTACTTGCTTTATATCCTGAACAAATGGAAAACAAATTGAAGCAAAATGGAACAAAACGAAAATATTACGAAGAAAACAATGAAAATGGATCAAAAAGAAAATATTACGAAGAAAACAATATCTTTTCTGGAAGAGAACAATAAGGTGCATGTGTTAGTGAAGTGGAGATTTGCTTACAGACAAGCCCGTAGGAGTAACTTTCAGATGTGGTACTTAGATAGACTCCGTTTTGAAAAAAGAATAAATGATTGTAAACTTATTCTAGATTCGATATTATCTGAGGAACATAGAAATAAAATATATTTGACACGTTTTAATAAAAATTGTATTTGATGTTTTACTTAATAAAATTTTAGTTTAGTAAATGTGAATTTTATTTGAAATTAATTAGCACATTAAGACTTTGTAATTTGTATCAGCTAAAGCATAAAGTGAGGAACAGAAATAAAACAAATTTAACTAAAATTTAATTTCAATTTAATTAAACAATATTTTTTTTATCAATCCATGTATTATATTTTTTATCAAGTCCTAACCATTTCACATAAACTTTGTTTCCTTTCCTTCTCAAAATCTTCTCAATAAGATACACATCGGTATGCTTTACTTTTAGTAATTCTTGCTCATAAAAACCACCCAGAATGTCCTGATTATCTTCGTCTTGAATTAAATATGTCCAAGGGTTTGTCATCTTAACTTCTTTAATGTGGAATATCTCATTTGACCAATTTGGTGTGTAACCTTTTGAAAATGCCTCTCGATGCTTGCTTATTCGTACGTGATCACCCACTTTAAACTTTGGAGATTTTATATCTAACGTTTTAGCATGAGTAAATGCAGATTTCAAGATTCTATTTTCATTTGTTTTATTTACTTGTTTTGGCTTCATTCCTATTGAAGAATGTTTTGTATTGTTATAATCTTTTACAATATCCGCTAATATATTAAACCATTTGTAATTTCCTTGAATGCTAAATATTTTCCACATATTATTCTTTAAAGTCCTGTTCACTCTTTCTACTATACTCGCTTTCAAATTGGAAAACGTGCTATAATGGTTAATTCGAAATTGTTGCATCAAATTTTGAAAATTTACATTGAAAAACTCTCTTCCTCTATCCGTTTGCAAGTTTTTTGGTGGAGTTTTTGCACTGATTAATATTTTTTTCATTGCCGCTGTTACGTCTTTTCCAGATTTAGATTTTAACGGTTCGGCCCAAACATACTTAGAAAATACATTTATGGTAATCAAGATATATTTAAATCCCTTATTAAATTTGGCATAGGGTAACATTTCAACCAAATCAGCTTGAAAAAGATCATTTAACCCTTTCACTACCACCCTTCTGCGTTTGTAGTTTTTTCTAGCAGGTTTATGTAATTCATTAACGACTTGCTGTTTAACGGTTGTCATGACAACAAACTTGTTTATTCAATTTTAAGGAAGTTCACTTTCTATGTTTTGTAATAATTCGAAATATAACTTTTATATGTTTTTTCCCATTCATTCAATTTATCAATTTGTATTGTATAACTTTTTTCATTTAAAATTTTACTAATTTTAGTAATCTCCTTTTCTAACGCATTAAAGGATTTTTTTATCTCTCCAGTTAAGAAAGTAGTTGATCTACTATCACTATTTTTTAATTCCTCCTCTGTTTTATTTAATTCTTGTTCTAATTTCTTAATTACACTGGACATTATATTTTCCAAGGAAATATATTGTTGATTTTCTTCCAAAGTGAGTTGGTCAATTGTTCTACTGTTAAGAATGCTATTTTGATTTCTTTTTTTTTCATCATCTAACCTTTTTATAAAAGTTCTTAATTGTTTAATTTTTTCCTTGTGTTTTTCAATTATTACTTCTCTTATATTTGTTTCCATTATTTTATTAATTTTGTTGATATCATCACTTAATTTTTTGTCTTCCTTTTTAACATGTTCATTTAAAAATTGCAAATCTTTACTTATTTGATTTAGCGTTAGCAACTGTTTATTAACGTTTTCAATTGAGGTATAACATACTTTAATCTGGTTTTCATACTTTAAAAAATTTTCATCAAAAACCTTAAGCTTTTTAGCAAAGATTTCATTATTTGTTTCATTTTCACCTAATCTCCTTTTTAAATTATTAATGTCACTTATTCTCTCTTGATTTTGTTTTGAAATATGGCGTCCAAATTTATCAACTGTCATGTTGAGCTTTCATTAAACAATAAATATGATTATATTTGATAGCTGTTATTTATAGTATTACTTTATCTTCTCTTAATTCTTCAATAATAGAGATAATCTCGTTACTATGAGCATTATTTCCCGCATCACTTGATGAAATTAATAAACGTAGCCTATCAACAATTTCGTTTACATTATTCCAGTATACATAGTCTGTATTTGATCTGTTTGTTTTCAAAATTAATCCCTTTCCTGTAGATTTGGCTCTAGTTGTTCTAAACGGAGGTTGTGGTTTGTTAAATGCTGTAACTAATCTTGGCAAGGTTTTTGTCTTTGTAATCCCCTTTCTTTGTAAATATGGTCCTATTATTGTAACATATTTGTGTGATGTATTTCCTTGAACTTGTTCATTTGAATCAAAATTCCTACGATATACATTTGTTTTAGCTAGAATGTTCATGTAATTATCTAAATCTTCCTTCTTATAACCTATCGGTTCTTTTTTGAAAAGCAATTCGTATAAACCTGGCGTGCCTGTGTACGTTATTCCTCCCACTTTAATGTCCTTTCCAATAATTTCTACCGGTATCTGTGTTAAACCAAAAGAAAACTTATCCGTTTCGAGGTCATGAACTATTCCGTAATAATGGTCAAATTTATGTTGTGTATCTTTCACACCCTCATCAATATATGATCTGGGTAATTCATGAAAATCTGCTAAGTAATCTTTATATGATGGTGTACCAACATAGGTTTGAATTGTTTTTCTAGTTTGTTCCAATATGTCTGACAAGTTTAAATTTGTTGTTGTGTCACTAGAAGGATCTGAAGTTTCTGCTATAACAGTTGATGACAATGGTTGTACTACAGGAGAGGAAGAAGTGATACTACTGTCATTTAAAAATGTTGGTAGTTCTGTAGGGAGTAACGGAGTTTTTCCTGTTTTCTGAATATTTTTCGTCGGAGTTGATGTTTTATAAAGCTTTGTAGGTGTTTTGAATTCTTCATACTTTGAAACTCTTTCTTCTTTTAAATCGAATGGTTCGGATTTACCAATACTTGAAATTAGCTGTTTAAGTGGTTGTGTTATTGGTCTATAAGTTTGTTCTAATTCGGACTGAGCAGTAGAAGTAGCTAATTTCAAGCTTTGATATTTCTGCTTCACGGCTTGTCTCGATTTTATTAATTCTCGAGCTAAACGTTTATCCATGCTGTACAAGTTTTAAATGAAATAAAACTGCAAATTTTTTACTTTTATAAATATATAAAGGAATCGAATTTACTCCTATATCTGCCGTGATTTACTTCACAATCTTTGTCAATTACAAGAAAGCCATATGGATCCATCCAACAGTTAGCACAAATATTTTTAAACTGATCAAATGTCATATCCAATATACAGTGGTCATTATATATATGTTTTAAACTCAAACAGTCCTGTTTAAATAAAATTAATAAGTTTGCATTTTCTCGAATTAGACGTTTAAGGATTGAGGAATATCCTTGAAAAATAAAAAAACAATCGGTGTTTCTATGCCTTCCATGCGTGAAATAGTCCCTAATAATAGATTGATTATGACAAGGAATATCATCAAAAATGATAACGGAATTTGGCTTTATCTCATGAGGTGAAATAATGTTCTCATCGCTATCATATTCAAAGTATCCAATTTCTTTCATAGGCTTTAACAACTTCCTTAAATATTCATATTTTGGTTGATCTAATGACTTTGAATAAACATAGACATTTTCAAACCTAATTCCATTAGGATGCTCGAGCAGTGTAAGCATAACGTTGGTTTTACCGCTACCACTGCAACCAACTATAAGCCCTCTTTTTGAACCACCGCAAAATAAGTCACCATCTTTTCTCAACTGTTTACTTAAAATTTTTTCGTCATGATTATTTACTGGTAATGAGAATTTTTGTTTTTCAATCCTCATTCTTAATCACACTAGTAAATATTTTTATCTGTAAAAGTATTTATACCAGAAAAATGTCAATGTGTTTTTAGTATAAAAAGAACTTCAATGACTGTGGGTCGTCATAAGTTGAAAAAAACTATTAAAAGACGTAATAGAAAAGGCTCTGGTTTAGTAAATAAATTAATTAGTAAATTACCTTTCGAAGTTCATATACCAGGATATAATTATTGTGGTCCCGGCACCAACTTGGAAAAAAGATTAACTAGAGGTGACGTTGGTGTAAATCCATTGGATTCCGCTTGCAAAGTACATGATATATCTTACTCTCAGACTGAAGATTTATCAAAAAGACACATATCTGACCAAATATTAGAAAAAAAAGCCTGGGATAGGGTAAAAGCTAAAGATTCTTCTATTGGTGAAAAAATTGCAGCTTTAAGTGTTGCAGGAATAATGAAGGGTAAAAGAAAGTTCGGTTTGGGATTAAAAAATACAAAAGGGGGTAAACTTAAATTGAGAAAAAAACGTATCATTCGAACACCCAAAAAAATTGGAGGATTTCTACCTCTTTTGTTTCCCATTCTTGGCGCCCTGGGTGCACTAGGTGGAGGCGCGGCAGGAATTGCTAAGGCAGTAAATGATGCTAAAGCAGCTAAACAGCAACTAGAAGAAATACATAGACATAATATTGCAATGGAAAATGCTTCTAAAGAAGGTAAAGGATTATATATTAGACCATATAAAGGAAAGGGACTATTTATTAGACCTTATAAAGGAGGATCCGTCAAAATGAAAGCAATCAGACAAAAAAAAAACTCAAAATAAGTTTTCCAAAAAGAGCACTTACGAACAATGATATTATTAAATATGTAAAGCTGTTAAAAATAACTGGCTTTAGAGGTGTTTTTATGCTCGATGAACTTCCAAAAAAAATTAATCTGAAAGAATGTGGTATTGTAAATTTGGATAAAAAACAAAATAAAGGATCTCATTGGACTGCTTATATTAAAAATAACAAAAATGTAATATATTTTGATAGTTATGGAAATTTAAAACCACCTTTAGAACTTCTCAAATATTTTAATTCGAATGGCAAAGTGGATGTATTTTATACTTATGAAAATAAACAAAAATTTAATTCATATAACTGTGGTCAACTATCCCTAAAATTTTTGCAAAAAAATATATAAACTCATTATTTATTGTAATATCTCATTCATAAATAAACTGCAATGTCTACCACAATTGCCATATCAGGAAACAGTTCTGTTTTGTCTGCTGATTTTAATCCGCCCATATATTTAGAGGATGAAAAACAATATTACCTGGGTTTAGCTGATTTTGAAACGTTTATGACTATCCCCAATATAAAAGAAGGATATAATAAATTTTATATAGATAATAAAGTAATTGTTATTCCCGACGGAACTTATGACATTACAGATATAGAAACATACATAAGAGAAAGTATAGAAGATTTATTTCCGAATGAAAAAATTTTTTTTCTTTTAAAAGCAAATGTTAATACTCTAAAAACTTTTTTAATGTGTAGTAGAATAATTGATTTTACCAAGGAAGATTCGATAGGAAAAATGTTGGGTTTTAATAGCAGGATACTAGAAGCTATGAAAGAGGAAGAATCAGATAATGTTGCAAAAATAACTAAGGTGAATGCTATTTGTATTGACTGTAATATTTGTGTCGGTTCTTACAATAATGGTAAACCTGTTCATATTATTCACCAGTTTTATCCAACTGTAGCTCCAGGGTATAAAATAGTTGAATCTCCTTTGCCCATTTTGTATTTTCCAGTTAGCGTCAAAGCAATTAACAATATAACAGTTAAAATAGTTGATCAAGACGGAGAACTTATCAGTTTTAGAGGAGAAACTATAACAGTAAGGTTACATTTACAAACAAGTGAAATATAAAATGGTTGTTAGATATAATAGAGCCCTTGGGATGAGACTTGCCCCTACTACTATCAACAAAGTAAAAACTTATAAAAAGAAAAAGCCTAAACAACAGTTCAGTATCAAATCCAACACCAACAAGTTAAGACGAGATAATCGTAAATTTCTCACATCCTTGGGTTTCACTGTTTTAAAATAATGAACATATTAAACGTAAACGAAAAGCTTTATGTAGACAATTCCATCGTCAGTTCTGAGCTTCACACATATCAACCATATATTTCTTCAAAATTCGATTACAATGATGAAATAAGGATCCCAATTCAAGAACTCGATGCTTACACTCTACCATCAGATAGTTTACTTTATATCGAAGGAAAATTAACTAATACAGAAGGTAAATATAAGAAAGAATTGCTATTTATTAACAATGGTATAGCCTTTTTGTTCAGAGAAATCCGCTATGAACTAAACGGAATTACTATAGATTCAATAAGAAATGTTGGATTAGCATCAACCTTAAAAAGCTACCTTTCTCACAATACCAACGAAAGTTTAAAACTGGAAAATGCAGGTTGGTTTCCACATCGGAAAGAAGGTGATACAATTTTAGTTGATAATGATGGAAAATTCTCCGTATCCATACCACTAAAAATGCTTTTAGGATTTTTTGAAGATTACAGAAAAATTATTATGAATATGAAACAGGAATTGGTTCTTATTAGATCAACTGATGATTTAGATGGTGTTATTTTCAAAGAAGATCCGGCACACCTTGTTACTGCTCCTGACACTCCATTGGTTACTTTCGATAAAATTTATTGGAAAGTTCCTCACATTCTAGTTGATATGCCACAACAACTTGCTCTATCAAAAATATTAGAATCAAATAAAGATATTGTTTTGAATATACACAACTTTTGTTTGCTTTGGGAAAACGCTGAAAAATGGGGAGAAATTAAACACACGTCTACCCATACACACTCTATATTGTTCTCTCTTTTTCCATCTCGCTCTTGCCAATGGGGGGGGGCGGGCAATGTAGCAAAGGAATGATTATTAAGTGGAGGTTTACAATAAATATTTAACATGCCCCCCACCTTGACAAGGTTAACCTTTCAACAAATTCATAAAATATTGAAACAAATACATTTAAAAACTTAAACATGTACACAATTAATGTTTTACACAATCTTAGTGGTGTTCTTGCTACTCTGTTCCCAGGGGGAGAGGACACAGTTTGGCAAAGGAGCGCTTGACAGTCCCACGCATGGTTTTGACACTGGCAACTCGAGCAATACCATCTGGACCCTTGTGCACTGCTTCAATTCTTCCCAGAGGCCATTGCAATGGCATGGAATTGTCATCCTTAATAAGGACCATAGCTCCTGGATTTAACACTTGACGATTCGAGGAACTGTTCCATTTTTGACGTACTTGTAGTTCTGATATATATTCCATGGACCATCTAGTCCAAAAGTGTTGCTTCAACTTTTGTATTTTCTTGAAATATGACAAACCCGGTTCCCTCTCTTCTCGCAAATCCTTCTCCGGAAGTGACGTTAAAGGTCTCCCAATCAAAAAGTGGGCTGGGGTAAGGGGGAGAGGTCACTAGGATCGGAGGATAAAGGAGTAATTGGCCTCGAGTTTAAGGCTGCCTCTATCCCAGTAAGGACGGTGTATAACTCTTCAAAAGTTAAACAAGCATTGGCTAACACTCTCTTTAAATGGGCTTTACAACATTTTACGCCTGCCTCCCAAAGCCCCCCAAAATGAGGAGAAAAGGCTGGAATAAACTTCCAGTTGATACCTTGATTGCTAATGGATTGACTTAATTTATTATAATTTTGTTTGAGAAAAAGACCGATAGCTTCTAATTCATTTTTCGCTCCTACAAAGTTAGTTCCATTATCTGAGAACACATTTACTGGTTTGCCTCTACGATTGATAAACCTATTGAAAGTTGCAATAAATGCTTCCTTTGTTAGTTCGCTCACAAGTTCTAAATGGATCGCCCTAGTAATAAAGCAAATAAACAGAGCTACATAGCACTTTACCTTAGTACTACCTCGACCCTTTTTGTTTCTGACCAACAAAGGACCGGCATAGTCAACCCCAGTTGTTGAGAAGGGAGGTGCTGGTTTAACTCTGTCGCTGGGAAGTAATCCCATTATTGGATTTTTTATCACGGGTTTCACCTTAAAACACCTTACACAGTCATGCACAACCTTTCTTGATAAATTTCTGCCCCCAATAGGCCAGTACCTTTCTCTAATTGATGCAAGTAGAAGTTGAGGTCCCGCATGTAGAAGACGCTTATGCTCATAATGAAATAATAGGTTTGTATAATAATGTTTGCTTAAAAGAACAACAGGATGTTTTTTATCATATCCATACTCTGAGAGAGACAATCTTCCCCCAACTCTAAGAACCCCTTCCTTGTCTAGAAAAGGATTTAATCTTATCAAAGGACCCCTATTTAAAGATTTCTGTTTCGACAGAATTTGTATTTCTTCTGGGAACATCTCCTTCTGCACTAACTTAATTAAAATTTCTTCCGTATGTTGTAGTTCTAAAGCTGACAGGAACTCATCAGTAGCTCTCACCCTTGTACGACATGAATTTATAAACCGAATACAATATGCACAAACACGAATCATTTTTTGAAATGAGGAAAATTTTGCAAACGACAAAAACTCCTCCCTTTCGACTTTAAGCACGTTCTGGTATTTCTTGACCTCAGGAATACATGTTTCACGATTAAATGTAGAATCAGGCCACTCTTCTTTGGGTTTAGAAAGCCAAGGAGGTCCCGACCACCAAACCTTGCAATCCCCCAACTTGCCTGGGTTCACACCTCTTGACAGGAAGTCTGCGGGATTGTCTTTAGTGCTGATATGGTTCCAATCCCCAGGATGAGACAAAGATTGTATTTGCGCAACACGATTTCCTACAAAGGTGTGCAAAATATTAGGTTGAGTTTGAATCCAATTCAGACACACAGTCGAGTCACTCCAATACACAAAAGAGTCAATTTTTAGAGACAATGAAGTTTTCACCTTATCAACCAGGTTAGCCAACACTAATGCAGCACAAAGTTCTAACCTTGGTACAGTAATTGTCTTTAAAGGTGCTACCTTTGTTTTTGAACACAGTAACCTCACACATACTTCCCCAGATTCACTCACTGATCGAAGATACACACATGCACCATAGGCTACTACAGATGCATCAGCAAATCCATGAAGTGACACCTTAACTGGCTTGCACACTAATACATGTCTGGGAATTTCTAATTTATTTAACATCCCAAGATCTGCTCTAAAGGTTCTCCATTTGCTGTCCAAATCACTTGGAAGACTTTCATCCCATGACAACTTACACAACCATATCCGCTGCATGATAATTTTTGATAGTATTACAGAAGCACCCAATAAACCTAAAGGATCAAATATCCTTGATATCCCAGATAAAACAGTTCTTTTTGTTACTGGACCCTCATCATCAATTTCGGCAATGCTATACATCAATACATCTTTTTCTCCTGACCAATACAGTCCTAAAGTTTTTGTTTTATCCTTTTCATTGAAAACCAACACAGACTTGGAATATGTTGACCTCAAATGATTTAAAACCTTAGAATTGTTCGAAGTCCACTTTTGAAGCTCAAAGCATGCAGTCCTTAAAATATCAATAATGCTGTCACACATTTTTTTTGTAGCCTCCACCGAGTCCGACCCTGTTATGAGATCGTCCATGTAAAAATCTCTACTGATAACTCTGGATATTTCTGGCTGACTATTTTTAAACTCGTGAGCCAATTGCTGAAGACATTTCACAGCAAGATAGGGTGCTGATGCAGTCCCATATGTCACAGTAGTCAACTCATATGTTTCTAATTTTTGTGTAGGATCTTCTCTCCACAAAATCCTTTGAAGGCTCCACTGGGCTGGATCCACCTGTATCTGTCTAAACATTTTAACAATGTCTGCACACACCACAATATTGTGTTGCCTAAATCTCAGTACAACAGAAAACAAGTCATCCTGCAAGGTCGGTCCCACAAACTGAAGATCATTTAAGGACACTCCAGAATCAGACTGAGCTGATCCATCAAACACCACTCTTAATTTTGTGGTAGGACTTTTTTCATTTATCACACCATGGTGTGGGAAATAAAATGTTTGACGAGAAGACTCTTGCACATTCATATCATCTCTCTCACTCACCTTTCTCATATGGGATAAGGATAAGTATTCTCGCATAAACTGAAAATACCCTTGACGCAATTTTAAATTACCCTGTAGTTTTCTCTCCAAAGATTTAAATCTATTCATAGCTTGTTGCTTAGAATCACCTAGTAATGACACAGACTCCTTGAAAGGGATCTGCACCACAAACCGTCCATCACTATCCCTCTTTGTTGTATCACAAAACATTTTCTCACAAGTCTTTTCTTCTATTGAGAGCAATTTATCTTCATTGCCCTTTTCCTCAATTTTCCAAAAATCGGTAAGCTGGTTATGTAATTCAAGGTTAGAAATAAGATTACACTGATAAGATAAACACTCTTTGTCATTCACTCCTATCTCACCACCTATAACCCATCCAAATTTAGTTTTTTGTAGAGTGGGTAAACCATCTCCTAAACACACCTGACCTATACACAATAGATTTAAATAGACACCAGCTCCTAATAAAAGGTCTATGTCACTTGGCTTATAATAACTGGGATCAGCTAGACGAATATGCCTAGGAATTTTTATATTTGAAATATTTATATTGACTGCAGGATAGTTTCCACTTATTTTTGGTATTACAACACAAGAAATCTCACTCTCAAATTGATTCAGCAAGGATTGCAATTTTATCTGACACCGGTAATTTAAATTAGTCATTTTCTCACCAACCCCTGTAACTAAGGTAGGCCATTCAGATTTTTTCAAATTTAACCTCGTAGCACAAGCTTCGCTTAAAAGGTTAATTTGACTCCCTGAGTCTAACACTGCTCTGCAGACTCTTGGGGCTCCCTCAGAGTCAGACACTAACACTAAAGCTGTTTGTAACAACACCTGACTATTGATTGCTTGCAAGGACATTACACTCTCAACATTCTCTGCATTATTAGACTTAGAATTGTTATTAGTATTTTCCCACTCTGAATCATGAGGATGGCTCTCACTTGATTTATTGAAACGTTTATTATAATGTAAAAGTGTATTATGTTTAAGACCACATTTCCTACACACTTGACCTCGACAGTCCTTTAAAGCATGACCTTGTCTTAAACAATTAAAACATAATCTTAACCTTTTTACTTTTTCTACCCTATCACTGACTGAAAGTTTTATAAAATGTTCACAGTTTAAAATAAAATGGTTACTCTTGCAATTGCTACACACTGTAGTTAAGTCTTTATTTTCTGTTGATTTGTCAAAGACAGAAAAAGACCTACTTGAATAACCTTGTTTATGATACCTAGGTGAGGCCTTTGAACACTCTAAAGTTTCTAACAAATCTGCCTTTTGCTTCAAAAAGTTTTTAAAGTCCTCTAAAGTAAGGATTTTGTTACTATTTACTGAGACAGAATTACTCACTCGCTTTTCTTCCCAATCTCGAGCAGTTTTTTTGTCTAATTTAGTGGAGAAAAGATATATCAACAGAGTATCCCAAGAGTCAGTTGGCTCATTTAATGAATTTAGTGATTGAATATGCTTAGAAATGGTATCTACCATAGTTCTCAAACTCCCAGCCGACTCTTCAGATACCACTGGTATTGAAAAAAGGGCCTTTACATGATTCTGTATTAGAATATGAGGATTGTTGTACCTACTGAGCAAGGTATTCCAAGCTATTACATAATTGTCACTAGACAGTTCGATACTCCGAATGACTTGAGCAGCACCACCTTCCAACGATGTCTTCAGATAATGGAATTTTTGTATATTAGGGATTGACATATTGGAATGTACTAGAGAAATAAACAAATCTCGAAACTCAAGCCAATTTTTATATTCCCCAGAAAACTTCTGTAAATTAATTGGGGGAGCTTAATTCCCTGTACGCTATTAAAATTCTGATTATGAATTGAGACACTAGAAATGGAACCAAGCTCACGTTCTTTTTTACTGTCATAAAATTCTTTAATTATAGTTTTTACTTGCGAACTCATTTTAAAATAACTATTTTCAAAGTCTGATCTTTCTTTAATTTCTTGATCTATATTATCTGTTAATGTTTCTATTTCGGTCTGTGTTTCTTCATACTTCGAAAAAAGAGTTGAAAATTCATCTAAGCGGCTTTCTAATTCTATGATAATTTCACGCTCTAAACTACAAATTTCTTTTCCTGATATGGATTTTTTAAGATCCTCAACATACTTTTTAAATAGAGTTTGTCGCCCCTTATAACCACCCCTTTGTTTATACAACTTCTTTAGAGTCTCTTCTTCACTCATCCTCACTAGTTTAGAGAAACCCCAAATCAAGAAAAAGGTAGAAGATGCAACAGTTACTAATATATAAGGAACAAACTTACCAGAATCCAATAGAATAAAATTAGGAAAAAAGGATACAAGAAGGAATACCCACTTAATCTTGCTTCGATGGATTTCCAACGTCACGGCTTGAGACGCCTCGCTGTCGCTATGACCGACCGGTCCTACTCGAATGACGCAATCGCCGGCAAAATGAATAGGTTAAGTTAACGGTGTTACTTTGATTTTACAAGTGTTCAATCTTTTTTGGGCACTACACAACACAATTTTACTGGAATACACATCCTAGTCGAAGGACCATGTTTTGAATATACACAACTTTTGTTTGCTTTGGGAAAACGCTGAAAAATGGGGAGAAATTAAACACACGTCTACCCATACACACACTCTATTTTTCTCTCTTTTCAGCTCGCTCTTGCCAATGGGGGGGGGCGGGCAATGTAGCAAAGGAATGATTATTAAGTGGAGGTTTACAATAAATATTTAACAGATATATTGATAGGATTCAGGAGTTGGGAACTTGTTGAATATTCTTCTCTAACCGAAACAACCCGTCACACATGGCCGGTAAAAACAACTAGTAAACTAGAAGCTCCTCGTCATGTTGTGATTGGCTTTCAAGAAAACAGAAAAGGGAAAATTGTTAAAGATATGAGTAAATTTGACAATATTACCTTGTCAAATATTAGAGTATATTTAAATTCTGAAAGATATCCTTATCACGATTTGTACTTAAATTTCGAAGAAAACAAATTTTCTGCTTTATACGAAATGTTTGCCAACTTTAGACAGTCTTATTATGGTGTTCCAAATGAACCCATTTTTAATCCTGAACAATTCAAAAACATTAGTCCTATTACACATATTGATTGCTCCCATCAAAAAGAAACAATTCAAACGGGATCCGTAGTAATGAGAATTGAATTTGAGACACACAATGCAATTAAAAAGATACTTCTGCTTATTGTCTTATTTTACATGACAAATTATTTAGCTACAACCCTCTTACTAAAATTGTGAAACAATTATAAACTTTATCCCCACTATTTTCATATTTCGATTTAATTTAAAGAAATTTTCAAAAGCTTTTAGTTTTAATCATGACATCAAAACTACAACTACAAATTGAAAAATTTATTTTTAAAATTAATCAACTGAAAGAAGAAATTGCAAATTATTCAAGTAAAAAAAGTCTCATTAAAAAATTTGCTGCTTTGAAAATATGAGATTGGTTATAGATATTCAAGGATTCAAAGATGAAAAAAATAAATTTATACCGAAAGAGCTTGCAGCTTTTGATGGTTATGAAATGACTCATTACATTTTTAAAAAGCCTTTTCCAATGGAGTTTCTTTCACCTGATTGTCACAAGCAGGCGGTATGGTTAACGAAAAATTATCATTGTATACATTGGAATAATGGATTTACTCCATTACATCATTTCCCAAAAATAATTGAAACACTTACGAAGAAAGCAGATTTTGTTTTTGTAAAAGGAAGCGAAAAAAAGGATTTTATACAGAAATATTCTAAAAAGCATGTGATTGAAATAGATGAACAACCAGCGCTAAAGCTAATGGAACCAAAATGCTTCTATCATTCAAAATCACCTTGTATGTGTGCTTTGACAAATGTGTTATTTTTATATGACAATTGTTTTATGAATGAATAAAAATATAAAAAAAAAAATTAATTACCTTTTTATTTTGCATTAACCAACCATGATTGAATACAATTAATATGATACCTTAAATCTAATTTTCTAAATTCATTTAAAAGTTCATACTCATTTTTATATTTTAAATAATCATTACAAAATTTAACGGCTAATTTACATTGTTTCATTCGATCTATATTATTAACATATGCTGACAAATCTTGTGCTTCTGCGTCTTCTTCGCCTACAATTGATAAATATTGGAAGTATGCAGCAGATATAATAAACTCTTCATACATTTCAGTAACCATTTGCTCCATTGTAAATATTATTAAATTTATTCTTCCTTTTCAATTTCTTGAAGAATAGTATCCTCGTCAATAAATTGCTTCAAGTCTTTTAAATAGTAACCAAAGCCAATATCTTTTAGATCTTGAATAAGTTGAAAAAAATTTAATGTTTCAATGTATTTGTTGCAACAGAGGGCAGCCTTTACGAATTCCTCAGATTGATTACAATAAAAGTCTATCCACTCCGGACCACTTGCCATACAATATGAGAAATAGGTTTTTGAAAGATTACTAAATTTCTCCTCTAATAATTTAACTGCAATCAGCAACTCAGCCATTTCATTTATTTAACATAATATTTTAAATATGTAGGGGGACGTCTCTTGCGAATAGGATTAACTTTCTTTGATAATACCTGTTTTTTATCTTCGTATAATTGAAACCTCTTTTGGGTTGCAATAATAGCAGGTATAAATTGGCAATCTTCTCCTATAAATTCTATTAGGTGGCTTAATTCTCCTACAAAGTATGATTTCCCAAATGTATTGAAAAACGTAGTAAGGCTTATAATTCCTTCTAAATAATCATCACAACAGTCAATTGCTTCCAAATAATCTCGTTTCAGTGGATAAAACAGCTTGGTGTATTCATCTTTCGAAATCACTTCAAAGAAATTGAGATATTTAACTTTTAACTGTCTGATAGTTGTAGTTAATTTTTCGCGATTACACATAATTCACTTATTACTTGACACATTTTTTCTTTTTGTTTTATACAAAATTGGTGGAAAAATTCAAAAATAACTTTTTACGCAACTCGAGCACAGCTTAGTAAATGTGCCTCGGCATACTAAAATGATCATGATGCACCTATTTATAAGACTTAAGAATGCAAAATCAAATGTGGGAGAACAAAGAGAAAAAATTAAAAATATGATGCGAATGAGAATAAAAGGGGAGGAAGTTAAGAATGAGGGACATGAGAGAGAGGAAGAGGAGGAGGAGGAGGCGCTCCCATATTATAACTACTTGAATTTGACTGATTTTTTAAAGGTTGCAAAAGTACCGCGAAATATGTCTAGATCCGAAAATCGTGCATTGTAATTTTTTATGAGTCTATCAGAAAAGCATGACAAACCATAGTTTGTTCGGTGTGTTCGCTCAAAAAACAGTTTTCTGGAGCGGGTGTTTCTGGTGGTACGCGAAAATTTATACTTGATAGTAAGGAGGAGCAATCTATGTGTCCATTAAGAAGTTTAAGAAGAAATAAAGCCATAGAGCCTTCGCGCCGCCGGTGACTTAGGTTTTCCATACCATACCATACATAGTTAATAATATTCTAGTGTTATATGATATGCCCTGGTAGGGGAAATTATGTTTGAACAAAAGAAATTTAACAAATTTGTTCTGTATACCTTCCATTCGGTTTATATGACAGTTATATGATGGGGACCAGATAATACTATTGTATTCAAGAATACTTCTTACCAGAGTATAATATAAAGATGAAAGAGACCTAGTATCGTTCATATGTTGGCAAGTACGGCACAAGAAACCTAGCATTCGGAAACCTCTAAGTGCTATTTGATCAATATGTTGATTGAATGATAATTCACGATCAAAAATGACACCAAGGTCATTAAAAGTGGTTACGGATTCTAATTGTGATGTCTCGATGCTGTAATTAAATATCTCCTTAAAAGGCTCCTTGATTTTATAATAACGCATAACCTTACACTTATCATATTTAATTTTAAAAAGTTTGCACTACACCTTCTAACTAAATTGTCCAAATCAGCTTGCAAGTCAATACAGTCCTCAATCGATTTGATAGTGATGAACAATTTCAATATTAAAATTAAAATCGAATTAAAGAAAATACGTTTATTTTTGTTTAAAATGCAGCATTACATATTATTTATTGTACGTATGAATTACACAGCTATTGCAGTTATTTACATTAATACCACAGGTACTTGACGAACTTTACTTGCGATGAACTTGCATTCAATATGTTCAGTTTTTGGATACTAGTTGCTTCATTTTCCTTATTTCCGAGTATACTCAAAGCACTCTTCTTTTTGTTTTCTTCCGAAGCCTCAAGCCATCCTTCTGCAACTGTATTTGACCGCCATCCCCCATGCCTCTTTATAGCTCAAAATATCTACTCCGGTGTTGGCTAACAGTAATCTAGAAGACCTTCTATAGCAGTGGTCGGTAAGTTGTTCTAGATTGGATAATTTGAAAAACAAAGCAACAGTCTTAGGCATACTTCCAAAAGTGTTTATTCCCACTGGCTGTTTTGTACATTTACCGTTCTTATAGCACACAAAGAAACGACCATGATCGATGTGTTTAGGGCGTAACTTCGGACAATTTCCACTATATCCAACCCTTCAATGTCTCGTGATGTTACAAAAGTTACAAAAAACTCTCAAGCCATTTTTGTCTTCGTGAATAGAATTCGAAATCGAAAACACGCACCTTCATATTTCACATTTTCCTAGAGTAAGTTTGTCAGCTCGTCTCTTCTACATGTTTCTGCTAGTCCAACAATAAGTGCTACTTTTGCCATAAAAAACATGTCAATTTTCGTTAATATCTTCGATTTTGAAGGTTTATATTCTTCGACTTTCTTTTTAAAAACGCAATTAATTGCGAGTATTTATTAATATCCACATTTTTTCTAATAGATATCGCACTCCGCAACATTGAACAGAAGACTGGAACTTACGCCGGTAGGCCCCTTTTTCGATGTCGGACGGAAGATCTGAATCGCTCATGTTGAAAACTTATAAAACTCGTTCCGAACTTTGTGACAACTTACAAATTGTTTAGCAGGTAATCTTTTCACGAAAATGTAAATTATATTATACCTCGGATAATTTCAAACGATCGTAGATAAAATTTTGTACGATACACGTGTGATACATTGTTATTAACATACGCGTGTGGAAGTTGCACAACGCATGCGTAGCACGAGTTGTCTAACTTCCACACGCATATGCACGCAACCTTTTTAAAACTTTGAAATCAATTTCTATTTCTATTATTTTATCTTTCTATCTTACGATCGGCGTACTGATGAGCCCCGACAGGATGAAAGCATTTGTAGAACTGCCATGTGTCTATAAAAACTTAAGGTAAATTCTATTTTTGCTTAAATAACATTGTTTATATCATGTATCGAAACAGGCCGTGGACAGATTTGTCTACATGCTGAGATATGTAATTTTATTAAATAATTGCTTCAATCAAATCACGTTATTTAGTTGCGAAAAAGCCAGAAAAGATTTTTGTTTGTCATCCTAAACCAACACATAATCTGAATACGTGTAAAAATTGGCAAACGATGTTTTCAACTATGTCATTCTCATGTTTCTTTCAACATGTCTCTCGTTTTCAAAAACATATTGAGTGTTAAGGAACATATGTATTTTTAGGGTTATTTTTTAAAAGAATCTAAAAAAAGGTTCCGTTTTCGACCTGTATATGTGTTTGTGGGTATGTGTATATGTGTAGGCATATGTCCGCGATTTTCTGTGCAACTATTGAAATTTGATATATTTTTTAGGAGTTCTAAATTATTTAATGACATTTTTGATATCCTTATAATTAGTTTTATTAACATAATTTTAAAAATCGAAGTTGCAACTACTGACCGAATTTGAATGGTGTTTTCATCATGCTATAAAGTTATAATCCGGATTGGTTTTTAGTAGTAAAAATAGTTGGATAAGTTATAGAGTCATGCGCAGTAATACAAAATGTGCGGAAAAAAGTGAATCACTGATAAACTGCTTTAATCACTTGTATGGAAAGTGCTCTTAACGATAATCAATTGGTTAAAACAATATGTATTCGTTGTGGCGTCACACGGTTATATGTTTCTCTTTTTCTTAGAGTTGTCGTGTGTTATTTATTGGATCCTTATATAAGGAAATCAAGGAGAAAACGAAAATATTCTAGGCCAGTGATTAGCTGAAATTCGGCCTTTATAGTTATACCATTATCACAGAAAGTTCAAGGATAAAACTAGGGGTGTAAAAATTGCATTCGTAACTGGACTAAATATATTTTTACGACGAAAAGTAAAGTATAGAATAGCCAACCTGAATATTATTTTGAATTGGCATTAAAACATTCCATACATAAAATATCGCCAAAGTTTGGAATAAAAAATCTTTCTTTCTATTTTACCTCTAATAAATAATACCTACATTATCAATATTTTTATTTTTAAGCAGACCACGAAGGCCCATGTAATAGGTTCCGGTATCAAAGGCTTGCAGGTTAGAAGAAGGAAATACCTTTGTTGATAACACATTCCATAATCGGAACACTGTGAGAGTGAACCAAATGAGAGGGCCTTGGTCTTTGAAGTTAGTCGGTGAAAGGATGCATGTGGGTCGATACTCTTGTCCCCTGGTAGGAGTGACTAAGGAAAGCATAACGGATGATAATTTATCATAACAAAATCTCTCTAACTCTAAAACAGAGACTCATTGCCCAGAATGCGACGATGATCAAGCAATGTAAGCTTCCTTGTGATATTTGGATCATCAGTCAGATAGCTCTTCTCTGGACAGACTCAAGGATGTTAGCAATACTGAATGTTCAGCATTCAGTATTGCTGAATTGCGAAGAGAAACGGGTTTACACGTTGGTAGCAAAAAGTATTTTTAAGCTCATAAAAGAAAACATAATTTCCATTGTGACGATTGAGGCGATCTTGCAAGCGAAAATCTCTCAGAATGCGACGATGATCAAGCAATGTAAGCTTCCTTGTGATATTTGGGTCATCAGTCAGATAGCTCTTCTCTGGACAGACTCAAGGATGTTAGCAATACTGAATGTTCAGCATTCAGTATTGCTGAATTGCGAAGAGAAAAGGGTGTACACGTTGGTAGCAAAAAGTATTTTTAAGCTCATAAAAGAAAACATAATTTCTATTGTGACGATTGAGGCGATCTTGCAAGCGATAATCTCTCTGAAGAGTGATACCAACAATTTGTGAGATAGGAAATGTGATTTTGCCTTAATGGGGTTAAATTTATCGGGGTTCTTTGCTCTCCATTTTACGATTTTAATGAGGTCCTCAGTTAGGGATAAAGTTATTACTCTACGCTTATCATCAATTTCAGTCTTGGAAACAAGTTTGGGAAAGCAAACGTCAGCATAGCTTTGAATCGGATTGATGGTAGAGCCAAGCCAATCACTAATATTCAGAAAGAATTATTTCTGATGGCAAGAAAACCGACAATCCAATTATAAAGTTTTGGAGGAAGACCATAAGCAGGAAGTTTGTTATGGCAGACTTGATCAAATGCTTTGAATGTGTCGAAGGTAATAATTTAGGCTTCTCCGTAGAATTCTAGCTTTTAGGAAAAATGCTCTTGTCGTTTGTATGAATATATAATGTATGGCAATATTGATGGAAGGGGGCAGTAAAGAGGAAGGATTAAAGTAGAATTTGCTTGTAGAATTTCGAAGTGTTTTGCAGAAAGTTCAGCTTTTACTTTAGACTTGGAGACGATCAATTTAACTTCAGGCTGGAAAGGCGGTTTTGCCGAGATTTGATTAATGTTTTCGGCAAGCGACCAAGAGGATTGGCTACCCTTTTGTCAAGAAATAACTTTGCCTTTTATGCGTGGGCTCGCTTTTAATCTGTAGATTTTCTGCAGGGTTCTTAAAGGAACTGTTATGGGCACGGATTTTCCCCATTGCAGGATTTTGAAAATCGAGGTTTATTGATTGGAGGTTTTAAAGTCTTATTAGAATGTGGTATAAAGGTTTCTCTACACAATTGGATTATATCCGAGATTTGTGAACACATTTTGGAAGGATCGCTGGAAGAGAAACAAACATAATTTTTGACAAGTAAACGTACCTGTTACTTCTGCGACTCCTAATATCAATGACGACTTCAGTTTCTTTCAGTAAGCAACTGGATTTCCATGCAATATAAAGCCCTGGCGGAAATCGTGGTTTTTCGGGACTCTAAGCTAAATTAATTTTCGAGCTCCGCGTGCTTTTAAATGAGCTTAATTTTCGTACTGACATACTTACTAGGCTAAAGCTGAAAAAAAAGAGACCGTGGATAATTTTGAAAGCAAAAAATTGTCAGGAATAAACTGGAAAAAATTTGGTATCTATGAATTCAATTGACTTGACTCAAATTTACGAAAAATCAAGTGTGACATAGGAAGAACCTGGTAAAATATTGGTACGAATCCTATATGTAAGGTAAAATAGCAGCCTATTAAAATGTTTAAGAAAACAATATAAAAAGATCGTTAAATTTGCTTCACCCAGAATTTCCCCCGTTATTAATCCTTCGTTTTATAGGGAATAGTAAATTGTGATCCGATTTAGTTTCGCATATAGTCATTTAGTAGTTACATAAATACATTTTGTTATCTTTCACTTTTCTAGACAAAATGAGGGAGTCCCTATGAGGAAACTCAGGGTAATTCGGTAAAATTATTCTGTCTATCTCAGACATAATTGGTATGTGTTACTTAATGGCTCTATGCAAAACTATTCCTATTAAAAGAAAATATTCACAACGAGAAAAGTTCTGGGTAAAGGAGATTTACCGATTTTTGTAGATAAAATCCCAAGCTTACGACATAATATATCAAAACGTGGATTTTAAATTAATTTGTACAAAACATTGCTGTAAGTGCTAAATCCCTTTTTAAAATTTATTTTTCTTTATCTTTCGATCGTTTAATTCATGCTATAAAATTTAATAATTTAAATACTGTTCTATACGATTGCCTGAGATTTTTGAAACAAAGTGGCTGAATTTTCCCAAAAAAATTAACATAAAATGCCTTAAAATAACGAGCATATATTTTATCTTTAAGACTGAAGCTCGGTTTGTACAAAAGTGCTGTTACCCGAACTTTTTTTCGATATGAGTATAGTTTGCTAAGCAAGTTTTTTTTTCTCTAAAATATTTATATTTTTTGTCAAACGTTGTCAAAATACGTTTGACATAGCAAGATAAGGTTTGCAACACGAGCTAAACAAAAACCGATTTGATGTCTGTCATCTTTTTTCAAAATGCGATATTTACAAAAGCGTCTTGTTTGTATGATTATTTTTTCTAAAATATGTAAAACGATTGCAGCAAGAGTTTGGTATTATACAACAAGACAACAACCAAAAGAAAACCAATAAGTCGGCGAAATCCGAAACAATTACCGCCTCCTTGAATGAAAGGTTCTATCTAACCGTAATGATATTGTACGCGTGTCTGTCTGTCTGTCAGTCACAGGCACACGATAACCCAAATTTAGAAAACAGGTTGATGGAAAGTCCGACTTTAACTATCTCCCACACAGTATTCAAAGTTCGTAATAATTATCCAAAATTAACTAAATTACAGGGTTAGCGATTATATCGGTAAAACACCAACAAATTCAAAACGCAGACGGCTTTTCTGTAATTATGGGAGTAAGAAAAGTAGGGTACTCGTCTTGTAACACCGTTATGTTAGATTGGTGAATGCACCCAGCGAATATAAACCACGGTTTAAGTTAAATAAACTTGGAGAATATTATTTCCGAAGGGATATTTTTATTTCCCTCGTAAAAGGAAAGTATGGTAATCGTGAAAAAATCACTCTCTGTAATTTTGTCATTTCAGGGCCCCTAGATGACGAAAAACATGTTTTCTCAATTCCGTCGGTCTGTCTGTCTGTCTACCTATTAGCGGCGGAGCTAAAAAACTACTTATCGATTTTGCTAAAAAATTAAAGGTCGTCAAAACATTTTCGGAAAAATTGAAGTTGGCGAAACAAAAAGGCGGCCTAGTGAAGTGTTAAAAAATTATTATCCAAAAAACTACCCCTCCAATTTATCTCAAATTTTGCAAAACAGCAAGTACTATGTTGAAATCAACTGGTAATGTTTTGGTACAAATCCAAGATGGCGGACCAATATGGCGGCATAATAAAATATTTAAAGCCTGAAAAAACTGCGTAACGGTTTGCTTTCAAATTGTGTGCCATAATTAATTGTGGTATAGGGATTAACTAGTAAAATAGTGGCACGAATTCAAGATGGCCGAATAAAATGGCGGCCAAATAAAATGTTTGTAATCGTGAAAAAATCCCACTCTCAAGTTTTACACATCTTTACTTTTTAGCATCGTTAGAGGCCAACAAATATGTTTAATCAATTCCGTCGGTCCGTCTGTCGGTCTGTCTGTCTGTCAGTTCGCGGCATAGCTTAAAGACTACCTACCCGATTTACTTCAAATTTTGGTCAAAAATGTAAGGGTCATATGAGGATGACCTAGTTCTATGAGCTAGTTCGCGACATAACTTAAATACTACTTACCCCATTGACTTCAAATTTTGACCAAAAATTAAGGGTCATATGGGGATGAACTGGTAATATTTTGGTAAAAATCCATTATGGCGGAACAATGTTAAAAAAAAATTGTTAGAGGGGGTTAAAATCCAGTAAAAAAACAAGTATTTTATTAAATTGTCTACGTTTCGTAACTTTATTGTTGCATCTTCAGGACACATGTAGATTCTATATCCAGCATGAAACCCTTATTATCAGTCTTTACGTATTCCGCAGATATTTTCCAAATATTAAGTTTCTTAACGGTTTCCGTTAACGATCCTCTTATTTTTTTTAGAGTGGTGTATTATTTGGGTTTAATACAGGATATAAGATCTATGTATCCCGAGGATGACACAATAATTTGGCGAAACGTCGGCAATTTTAAAAAGCGCCTATTTTTTTACTGGATACTAACCCCAAATAATACATCACTCTAACATAACAAGTAAATCGTTAATGAAAACCATTCAGAAACTTAATATCTGGGATATCTGTGGACCAACGGAGTAGGTAAAGACTGATAATATGGGTTTCAATTTAAGATGGCGAAACAAAATGACGGCCAAATAAAATTTTTTAAAAATTAACACAAAAAAAATCTTGTTCAATTGGTAATGGTAAGCATATTGGTAGGAATTCAATATGATGGAACAAAATGGCGCCCAATAAAAATGAAGGGACAGTATATTATGTAGTAGATATATAATATGACTATGTACTGAATTAACTTGGATCACACTTTACTCTTCTTAATAAAATTAATAATTCATAACGAGGAAAGTTCCGAGTAAAGAAATTTACCGATTTTTTTTTATTGCAACAGTGAGAATGGAGAAATAAGTAAACTTGTATTTCAAGGAAAGAAAGCCACTACCAGAATATAAGTAGATCATCACCCTATGAGATTTAGTTAAGTTTTAGTAGTTTAGGTCTCTACTTCCCGAAAAATATGTTTTCCCATTTCCGTCGGTCTGTTGTTCTACCTGTGCAAGACCTATCTCCTAAACTCTCTAATTCTCATTGATTTCAAATGTTGGTAAAACATCAAGGGGTTATATGAGGATGAAATGATTACATTTTGGTGAAAACAAAATGGCTGTCTTACATAATGTTAAAAAAAGTCAATGTTATGGAACTTCTCAAATGGAGTAGCTTACCATACAACGAAACAAAAAAAAATCACAAAAAAACAATCACTATTTTCCAAAGAAATTCAGCAAAATTAAATTCGTGATTAAGTACTCAAAATATACCACTTTAAACTTAACTTAAACAAGGCCCACTTTTTATAGTTAACACTTTAATGACGGCTTTAAGAGATGCAAAAGAGTCATAAATATCGGTAGTTACCATTTTTAGTCGCTAATTTCATAAAACGGGAACAATAAATAAAATAATTTATGAATATGCCATAAAAAGTTCGTGTCCTTAACTTTGTGGTCTTATTGAACATCTTCATTAACCATAAAGGGAAGTCGGCAGTTTAAAATCTTTTTTAGTAAATTTTATTACCGCCTATCCCGGTTTTTAAAGACTCAAATGGGCTAAATTATAGTCCCCTGAGATTTATGGGAAATTGGAGACCCATATTGCACACTGACTGAGCAAATAATCGACTTGGGCGTGCGAGTTCGCCCGCTTCTTTTGTTTTTTGCGGTGCTAAACTTGATGCCTGCAAATCGTGCCTATCTTGATTTTTGCACTATAATTTGCATAAAAACCTATTAGAGCTCGATCGATTTGGTATTTACGTTGTATATTAAGTAGATATACTATTACTGAGAGGAGATCTAGCTTGTTTGTCATAGTCACGCCGTACCCTCCATTTGTTACATGATAATGCAAAGTTTAATAATGATGTAATCTATGTACATGTTTCCTAACTACGGTATGTAACTCCAGGAGGTAGTTCCTTAGGTCATTTTAAGAAAAAAAGTTTCTTTGTACTTTTGTCCGGAGTTGTCTGTATTCTGAGATACAGGGTGTTAAAGTTAAAAAAAATCGGTTTTTTATAATCATCATAAATATTCTTACGCCGATTTGGTTGAAATTTGGCAGTATTATTTGTAGTACTAAAGCGCTACTTTAGCCTTAACTAAATTGAAATTATTGGCTCCAGTGGTAACTCAAGGGGCACCGCAACCATCAATATTGAGAAAAAAAAGTACGCCACTGACCCTTTTAGCAGTTTTTATGGCTTTTTCAGTTTAAGCAACTGAAAACACAACTTTTTGGTCTCTTGTGTTTTGTTCGTATCTAGTTTCGTTTTCGATACATTACTGGTATTAGCATACAGTGACAGTACTCTAACTGTCATATCAGTAAATTTTAAAGTTGTCAGTTAGTAACGATTCCATTATGAATAATTTTAGTAAATGTGAACTGACTGACACTTTATTATGGATTAGCAAATTGAAATTTGAAAGAGGTACGGAGAATTTACCAAGATAGATATCCTAACAGAGTAATTACATGTGCTAAAATATTTAGAACAATACATGCAAGATTAAGTGAAACTGGTAGTTTTAATAAAAATACAGATGGTGGAAGACCATAAACTGAAACAACGCCTGAACTAGAAAAAGCTATACGTAACGCGGTCGAAGAAGATCCTTCAAATAGTACCAGGAAGATTGCACTGCAGCTTCAAGTCAGCCCAAAAACAGTTTGGAAAGTTTTAAAAAGAAATCTACTGTACCCATATCACATACAGCGGGGGTTCAAGCTTTACTGTCTCGGGTCGACGGTGGCTCACAATAACAATTTTTTACCAAACATTTTATTTACGGACGAGGCAAATTTTTCACGAGATACTATCATTAATTATCATAACAACCATTTTTGGGCCGACGAAAATCCCCACGTTATTAGAGAAAGTCATTTCCAGCAAAAATTTTCACTGAACGTATGGGTAGGAATTATTGATGACGCAAAAGAAGTTAAAAGAATAAACCAAACTATAAAACACGTAAAATAATACAATAATACTCGTAAACTAACAAATTTATAAGGCAAAACAAGTAATTGAAAAATTAGTGTAGTGGTCTAGGAATATTAGAAGTGTCAACTAATTTTTTATCGTGTTTATGTTCTGGGTTAATATAATACGTCTAAACTAGTGATAAAAGATATGCACTTTACGTTTTTTTCGTAATAGATCTTAAGTTCACTATTTTACGTTTAAAAATCGCCATTTCAGCAAGTGGATATAGCAGTTTAAAAATTTGATTGGTCAGTATATTGTTTATCCCAGCAAAATATACATTTCGTGTGTTACAAATTCATAATGCAAACACGATGGAATATTACGATCTGTTAAAATGCCAGAAGCTGGCGTAGCTGCTTCCAAGAAACTGCTGATGTTTCTGAAAGTCCATCGCGACTAACTTAAGACTTTTTGATAGTGCAAATTGCGAGAAGAAATTCCATAAAGCTGTTCCAGAAATAATGAATCGGATACATGAAACTCATAATAGTCTAGTTTTCAATTTTACATTTCGGAACAGATTGCATAAAGGTGGATACTTTTTATACAGAATCGCGCAACTCATTTAGCTTGGACAACAGAACATGGAAACTGGACTAATATTTAATAGGACCCAGTTCTGTTTACCTATGAATTTCGGTTTGGACTGCATCCATTTTCAAGAAGACTGAGGATATCGAAAGAATCTGGACTACAAAGAGTTTTGGAAAATGTGCAGGCAGTACACAGCTATATAGATGGTACTGTACTAGTCTGAGCTAGAACACGACTTGGCGGAAGAACCGATCTGATTTTGGTTGAAGACTTTTTGAATTCTTATCGAAAACAAGGTATGTTCTTATTTTGCTAGACAACAATATCACCGTTTTGCATGGGCTTGTTCAATACCCGGGCGGACCTAAATCCAGTAGAGCATGGATAAGATATACTCCAGAGCGAGGGATACTAGTTATACTAAAGGACCTAATAAGGCATAGGTAATAATCCTGTACTCATTATTGAATCACAAAATAGATTCGCTAGCCGGATACTGAAACGACAATAGTTTAGCAAATTATCCATATAGAACTAAAATCGTGTGATGTTAACACTCTAACCGTAAGTGAATGAATTTAGTTAGAAAAAATATTTATAATACTCGTCGATCACTGATGCCACCATCACCGAGTAACATTGCGGAATTTCAATCGTATTTAGAAGAACGGCAAATAAAAACTAATAAAAATAAAGATTTTTTAATAAGAAATGACAAAATTAACAATATTTTTATGTTTTACTGCAAAACTAATATGGAATTTTTGACTACGACCGATGAATTTTATCTGAACGGAATATTTTAATATCGTCCTAAATATTTTTTGCAATTATTTGCCATAATGGAATGAAAATGGCTATAAAGTTCTACCCATATTTTTTTCTCTTGCTTAGCAACAACTTACAAGATACAAGATAGGTGCAGATGATTTTGTGCCCTTTAGAATTACAGGAGACTTTGTTTTCATTTGGCACAGTCCTGGTATAGAAAACTTCAAGAAGTGGGTTTAAGCTCTGAATACAATAAAGAAGAACCTGAAGTAGAAACATATTTGAATTATGTTTTTGGTTTGCCGTTCTTACATCCACAAGTTGTTGGTGATTATTTTGCAATTAAATTCATCCAAATAATATTACATTTATAGATGTTTCATTAAATTTTTAAGTAGATTCATATTTTAAACAGAGAAATTGTAGCTTGCAAAAAAGATTTATGATAAAGACATAGGAAGGAGTTTTTAGAAAATCAACTCCAAAACTTACATGCTGGGCAATTAACTATGTTTCAAGATGTAAAAATAGCGTCTTATAAGTTTAGAATTAATAAAAAATTAGTTTCAAGTACGTTTTTATGTTTTATTAATTATTTGTCTGTTGTAATAGTATCAAACTTTCGGTCAGATGTAACGGGTGTTCAATTAAGAATGGTCTCCGACCATACCTCGGTAACTGTTGATCACACAATTATGGGGAAAAATATTTATGAATAAATTGGCCATTTATTTGTATTTAAATTAAAAAAGTCGATAATTGTCTAATCTCACCAAAGTGGTAATGATGAAGTGAAAATTATTTCATCTGTCATTTAAAGTAAGCGTACAATTATAGAAATCAATATAAATTGATGAGGTTAGTTTTTCAATCCAACGTTTCGGATTCCAGGGACCACCACCAACTTTTTTAATTTAAATACTTCATTATTCGATGTCTTTTATAACCTTCAAATAAATTAGGACAAAAAAGTCATATCATATTATTTGATTTTTTTGAGAAAATCCGTGATATTTGAAGAATTGCGAAAAAAAAACTCCATCTAGTGACTACTTATAGAATCATTACGTTACAGTTAATAGCTCTACGCGAAGAACAAACAAAATCACTTTTCCTGGCACCAAGTTTAATGTAATCGGTTGATCCAAAACAGAGATATTAAGGGTTGGAAGAAAAAAGTTTCCCCACCACTTTATAATTGAAAATTAAAAAAAATGGTAAATTGCTAAAAGTTGCATAATGACAAACCCTAATTAGGAAAATTCAAGAGAAAATCGGCATTATAATTTTTTGAGTTGCTGTTGCACCCCCTAGCGGTCATTTTTCGAACTTGAAAATAATTCCCGGCGATTTTTCTTATCCAATTTTTACCCATAAATATTTTTTCCCCATAATTGTGTAATCAACGGTTACCGAGTTATGGCCAGACCATTCTTAATTGAACACCCTGTACATGGTGTTTCAAAAATATAAAAATTTGAACAATAGATATTTTACAAATGTGTGTCAATTTTTTAAGACTATTATTTTGCGTCTCATAAATTCTTTTTTTTTTAATTTATATAAGCCACATTTTTATATTTTTTGAACACCTCGTACATCTTACATCGTACATAAAACGCTGCTTTAAATAAATACACTTTTATAATCCACATATTTTTGAACTGCTTTGGTTTAAATCGTATCCCTGAAATAGAAATATCCCTAAACCATTCCTGTGTGTGTAGGTGAAGGAAAGAACAGCTCTGCTAAAAGAAAGTGCAATTAATCTGTACTAATTAATTACTAGAAATTTATTTCTTGCTAGAGCTTTCTTAGTTTTAAAAAGGTTATTTAAATTTAGATGGTAAATTATTTGTTAATTCTTAAAAAAATTTAATTTAAGAATTCTTTTTTGAAAATTATTCCTTTGTCACAGTAAAATTGAAAAAAAAATAGCTCAAATCTAAACCGTTAGTCTAGCAAAGCGTTTATCAAGTCTGCGAATTTTGCCACAATTGTTAAAAATAATAAATATTTGAAGTTGCTACCTGCACAAAGAAAAAAATGAAATAACCAATCACATATAATTTTAAAATTATTTATATCCTCTGCTAAGTCACCTCTTTGAAAATCACTCTAATTTCTTAATATTTAGGCCGGACGTAATATGAAAAAGTGTTTTCCCAGGCGCCTACTCGATCGCCCGATTGCCGTTATAGGTCGAGTCAAAAAACAACCAATAAAGTTACCCCATCATTACATGTATTTAATTGGTGTGCCCGGTATATTGTAAACGATTAAAGCAGTTTTAAGTAAACAATGGGCGGCCAAATTTGATGACGGCGTCTTTCGGTTATTTCAGATTTAACCCTCCGAAATTGACGAATTTTCGATCGAATTGAGAAATTATCGATTGATTTATCGTGGGTGTAGGCAATTTCATTGGTCTTTTTTGCAGATTTGTAAGAGTCTTCGCATAGTGCTAAAGTTATATTAAATCAGTATACACGTAGAATTGTTTTAATTTTTTCCTCTTTCTAAATTGCTAGCAACTTTTTCATCTCGGCAGCGTTCTTGGAAAAATAATATAATTTTTTTTTCTGTATTGTGATTTGGGAGAGGATCTACAAAAAATCAGTTTGAAGGATTTTTCGATATCTCTTTAATTTAACCCACTCATTTTATGATCCACCCTGTTTCTTTCTTACGATAAATCACACGCCAATAAATAACCTACAAAACAACAGAAACTCATGTTAAATAATTTCCCTTTGTAATTTTACTTGTGTTAACTTTATTTCTAAAAATAGAACTACTAAGGACTGCAATTCTATTTAAAAATTGAATTGTTTGTAGTTTTTGTGCAAACTGGTCAATTGAATGTATTTCTTTATATTCTTCAAAGTTCTAATTAGTTTCGAGAATAAAAAAAAATAAAATAAATAAAAATTTGTTTTTGAAATAAAATAGATTTCTTTAATTTTTAAATGACTTTTTTTTTCAAAAAAAATTGCTTAATAATGAATTAAATCAAATTTTATTTACAAATAAGCTTTTGTATTTATTTGGTTTTCTTTTTGATACTGTGTTTTTTTCTGCATATAATTATAAAAACTAATTTTAAATAACGTTAAAAATGTTTCTTGTCAATTGACTGCAAATTTTGCACAACAATAAGATGTGATATGTGTGATGTTTATTTCTATATCCTATATTTTGGCACGAATTCAACATGACGGAACAAAATGGCGGGCTAGTAAGATTTTAAAAAATTGGTGTAAAAACTGCTTATCCGATTTATTTTTAATTATGTCCAAAAATTAAGTGTGGCATAAGAAAATGGCACCGAATAAAAAATGTTTGAAAAGACAATATATATGCGTTACTAAATGACTATTTGCCGCATTAAATTGATTCACAGTTCACTATCGCTAATAAAAGGAAAGATTCATAACGAGGGAAGAACCAGGTAAAATAAATTTTCCGATTTTTTTTTAAATTACCTTCGTAGTCATGTATTTTTACTTCCCGATGGACCCCGGAAAACATGTTCTCCCATTTTAGTCGGCCTGCCTGTATGCGGCATAGCTCAAAAGCTACTTTTCCGATTGATTTCAAATTTTGGTCTCAACAATCAACAGTCATATGAGGATGAATTTAGGTAAAACTCCAGTATGGAGGAACCAAAACATTTACTGAAAAAAAACCTTATTTTTATAGGGGAAAATAAAGAATATAATTTATTTTTTGTGAACTACGTAAATATTATTATGAAAAATAAATAATAATAAATAAATCTAAAACTAAAAAAAATCAAATAAATTACAGTTTACAGGATTTGTATAAATTTATTACCAAATAATTACTTATATAATAGCAGACAGACAGATGCGGTTTGTATTATTTTGTAATATACTTGATAGTATAAGTAAACCATTTGGATCAACAAAATAAATACCTAAACAAAATATAAAGAACAGGGTTATATATTTTGTCGTTTTGCTTGCGTTTTCAACTGTTTATGGTACGCATACAAGAGCAATAACAAAGTATGTCTATTTACGCCGCATAGAATATCACCGGATAAAATACTCACATTTAACCATAATATATACAAATTTCATAGAAAATATTTAAAAAAAAAACCGTCATAGATAGAACTTTGTTTTTATATTTCAGGTATTTGAAATAAATATTTTGGTGAACAACTATAGTAAAATTACCGACGGAACTGAGCTTTTTATCTAATTTTAATATTGACTTTTTAGTTTGTGAAATTATTTTAGGTTTCTATATAATATATTATGATGGTTATATATGACTCATTTATGCGGTCAAAAGTTATTCACACAAGTACTCACACAAAGGAATGGACCGAGCGTTTATCATCTCATAATATGAAAAGATTTATTTATTTTTAGTTTAAAGAAACTTAAATAGTTTAAAAATTATCTTGGAATGTTTTCAGGTTTTCGAAATTGATGTAAACATTTTCTATAATTTTTGAGAGATAAATAATAGGGACATTGATCAACATGCGTTGTGATTTGTCTGTTTTTTCATCCTATTCATCAATGTGTCTTTAAATAAAATTCTACTTATGGCTTTTATATACTAAAAATAACGAATTTAATACAAAAACTTACAAGAAAGAAATAGTGCATTTGGTTTTAAACAATTAAAAGTTGTTGAAAAATATTTCCCACAACTTCACTTGTTTTTAATCGTTCCTTTTATCAGGGAAAGTGAAGCATTTAGTTATTCAATAATGTGTACAGTGTAATCCAGATAACTTTTTAAATGTAAGTATCTCAGTTATTTTCGAAATTAAAAAAAAAATGTTGCAAACAAAAGTTCTCTGATTCGATCTGATTTTTCATATGCTTATATTTTATTGTATGAAGGGTGTCTCAAAAGGCAAGGCAAGTGCCAACTTTGTTTTTTTTAATATAATATACCATATTATTTAACGTTTTTGAATTTTATATTAAATTCTGCATACTTTTTATGTAATCCCCGATGTATCAAAAATTAAAGGTTTTCGAAATATGGAGGGTTTTAGTATTATGAAATTTTATGATTTTTCGGATTTAATTGCTTACCTATTTAGATACCTGCTGCAATCTGAAGATAACGTTTTATTTTTCGAATGCCATGACATTAATGTTTGAAGTCTGATTTACTGCTTGACTCATTTTTATTTTCTGCTCAATACTCAAAAAATGGGCTATACGATTACTGAAAGGTTTAAAATGGTTGAGCTTTGTTCCAAGAATACTAATAACACCACAAGATACGAGAATAGTATAGGGAAAATGTTCAGAATGGTCAGAGAATAGCATTTGTACCAACTATAATTAATGCGAAGAAGTTATTGCAAGAAACAACGTCTCTAAGAAATAAGAGAAGGACGGAACAAATAAAAGAAGAAAGGGATCTTAATATATTACTTATATTTTTAAGAAAAAAGTATGGATCACGAAACAAGAGAGTAAGTTATGGTGCAGTACAAAGAACTTTAAAGCAAAACGGACACCACGATTTTAACATTAGGCCAGTTCAACATATAAATAACGAACAAAAAAGGAGACATTAATTTTTTCAAATTATAAGAACAAGCCTTATTCGACACCCCGATTATTTCAATAACGTTTTATGGACCGATTAGGCAATATTTAGCACTGCCGGTATTTATAATCGGAAAAACTACTATATTTGGTCCGATGAAAATCCACAAGCTGTCGAGCCAATTGCTTTTCATAAGGTGTTCAGTCCGGTTTTTATCCCAGGAAACTTAAATGGGTTAAGATAACCGGAACTTGTGGTAATTCAAATTAAGCATTTTTTCGATAAACTACCACTTCAAACTCGGCAAAACATAATTTGGCAACAGGACGGGGCTCCACCCCAGAATATTCTGGCAGTAAAAAATTATTAAGTGTGGATGGGGAGATATGGAATAATCAGCTCGCCTGCGAATAACTCAGATCTAACGGCCATGGATACCTTCCTTTGGGGCTATTTGAAAGATACAGATTATAGAGAAATACACAATAATAATAATATTGAAGAAATTCATAGAAAAATGGGGGACACGCAAAGCATTTAATTTAGGCTATAAATTATAGCTTTTATTTATTTTCTTGCTTATGGTTGATTATAAATTTGAATTAGTAACACGTGATTTTCAAATTTAGTAAAACAGAATTTAAAAAATATGTAAAATGTTTTATTTCATTTCGTAAATACACTGCTGGAATCAGTGACGGCTCGTCAGGGGCGACAGTGTCGGCCGGGCCGTACCAGAAAATATACAGGGAAAATTCTCTTTTTAAAAAAGTAAATATCTTTCACAAATAGTTTTGCAAAGAGCCTAAGAACGCACAAAACCAAAATGTAGTTTATTATTTTCTGGACACATAGCAAAATATGTAGGTATCCATACTATAATTGCTTGATTATCATGAACTAACTAGAAGGCGGAAGAAAGAGCACATTGATGGGGTGGTTAGGGAGGGCACCAGTAGAAAACTCTGGAAGACCCTCAAAGATATGAACGTTCGTCAAAACAATTCGCTTGAGAGGCTTGAGAGACTGAGAGATGTTGAGAATATAAATAAGTATTTTTCTTCGGTTTTTCGGGAGAAAGTGACTGCGGTGAGATGATCGGTGTTTATCAGAATAGGGAACCACACTCGGTAGCCACGTTTCAGTTTAGGATGGCCAGTGAGGAAAAAATTAATAACGCGATATGGGAAATAAAATCAAATGCATCTGGTTCTGATGGCATATCTTTATCAATGCTAAAATACTGCTGCCCCTTTTTATTGCCCTTTCTGATCCATCTTGTCAATGTTTGTCTAGAAAGAAGTTATTTTCCCTCGTCTTGGAAGTTGTCAAATGTTCTACCTCTGCTGAAGATCGGCAGACCTGAGAGTCATGGCGATTTGCGACCTATTAGTTTGCTGCCGGCTGTGTCCAAAATACTCGAGCGAATAATCTACGGACAAGTGAGCGAATATTGCAGATCTTACAAAATAATCTCGTCATGTCAATCTGGCTTTCAAGAAGGTCATAGCACCGCTGCAGCTCTCTCTGGTGTTCTGGATACTGTGGTGTGGGACTTGGATGCTGGTCGTGTCTCGGGGCTGATACTGTTGGACTTCTCCAAGGCATTTGACACTATAAGTCACTCACTTCTGTGCACGAAGCTGGAGCATTACGGTTTTGATCATTCCGCTGTTAGCTTTTTCGGGTCTTACTTGTCTGATAGAACACAAAGAGTGGTACTTAACGGAAATATATTCCTCTCTCCTAGTAAAATCGGGAGTACGGCAGGTTTCAATACTGGATCCCCTATTGTTCCTCATATATTCGGCAGAAATTCTGGAGAACATCAATACCTGCTCGCACCAGGCTTATGCTGATGACATTCAAATAGGTTTTAGTTTCATGCCTCTTGAACATCACGTTGCCGAATATATTGTAAATAAACAATTGGAACGCATTAACAACCTCTTTGAACTTCACAATCTTAAACTAAACCCATCAAAATTTGTTGTAATCTACTTTGGGGGCCTGAGGGCGGACAGAGATAAACCAGCCATGGACGGGCAGATAGCGGGTATGTCTCTTAAAGCTGGTGAAATCTCTAGGACTATTGATATTGAGATGATCACTTAAAATTCACGCCATATATTAATTGTCTGCCGCAAAAATCTTTTGGAAATTTGAAACTTTTATACGCTAATCGACATGTGTTATCGAAGAAACTCAAAACTGTATTGTGTCAGTTGTTAGTTTTGTCATTTTTTAACTACTGTGATTTCGTCTATGGTCGGTTTTTAAATGTTATTCAACGTAACCGTATTCAGAGAGTGCAGAACTCTTGCTGTCGCTTTGTGTGCTGCCTAAGAAAATTCATCCATATTTCTGAGCATTTCTATGGTTTAAAATGGCTCAAAATGAACAAGCAAAGAGAGCTGCATTTCGCTTAGTTTCTACATATATTTATGGCAATTGCGACTCCTCTGTATCTCAGAGGAAAGCTTACCTCGCGAGATCAAATACATGTACTTAACACAAGACATAGAGGGCTGCTGAGCATACCGAAACACTTGACTGCCTTGTTTAGGAGATGCTTCACGTATCAGGCCACGCACTTATATAACAAAATTCCTCCCGATCTTAAATTATTAAATTCCAAACAATTTAAAAGCAGATATAGACAAAGATTGCTCCTTGAGCAAAATAACTAAAAATACATTCTCATGGTGTGCTTAATTGCATTTTTGCTGCATTTCCTTTCTTCCCTTCTTCCTCTGTTCCCCTGTCGCATTGTTCATTTTAGGTACACAGATTTTTTTTTATTATTTTTATTAAGTTAGTTATTAAGTGTATGATTGTTATAGGTATATTTGGTATGTGTTTTGTATTTACTGTATTATAGATTTACTATCTACCTAACCAATATCAGACCAAGGTTATATGTAAGAGTAGCTAGGTCTTTCGGCCTATCAGGCTAAATAGCGCCTTGTGTCTGATATATTTGTATATTTGTTTGTTTCTCTAAATAAAAAGATGTTTATTATTATTATAGAAATAACGCCATTAACGGCAGACCGCGGGCCATCCACAGATATTCTAATATATTTATCACTGACGGCCAGCCGATTCCATCATCTTACATGCAATACTTCATCTACTAGTTCACACGGTACGTGGTAGGTTCGCCTACATCTCATGCTATTACCTGGGCTATAACGTTCGTCTTAGCTTATATCACCTAACACCGGTCCGTCTCGATTTTTTCTTAATTGAATACTACGATTTTACAGGAATTAATTGTAATTATTATAAAATGGGGCTACTTATTTTAAAATTAATTTTAGTTAGTTCTTAGCTTTAGTCATGACTAATGATGGTTAATATATTATATTAGCAAGTTTTACTTCATGTTACATGTTTAAATGTGGTGACGAAATAAGTGAAAGTGAATATTTTAAAATATGTTTTACAATTTGTTTTAGAAATCGGCCGGCCGCCCGGTTCTTTCTAGACAATGTGCTTTTTTGGTTGTGTATATAGCTTTTTTGGTTGTGTATGTAGCTTCCACTCTGTTTGGCATCTATTTTATTTTCCTCTTGAGGCAAGATACATTAAAATATCAAAACATTAAATTGACTGACTAGAGCGCTTTACTAACATTTTTTTCTCGTTTATTAAATTTATACTCTTGCCTAGATCTGCTATATATAATTTGATAACTACTTAATTATTATTTAAGAAATAAACAGAAAAAAATAAAAGACTAGTATTTGACCATATTTGGACTCGGCACTAAATAACACCACATTGGCCTCAAGGACGATTTTAGAAAACCTTTCTGGGGGGAGCGGGATTAATTTAAAGAAAAAGTTGTTAATGTATTTTATTATAAATGGTATGAGAACAACATAAATACCTATATTTGTTTTCATACTTGTGGCATAAGTGAAAAAGCCTCTAATAAAGTGCGGGACACGAAAGAAAACCCGGCGGTCTTTAAAATAAAGGTTCATAGTCTTAAGCAAGCGGAAAAGTAAAATGTGTGTACCCAAATAAATTTTATGGTATTTTATTTGTTGTAATAGTTTGTCGCTTCACCTATAAAGTGCGCCAGCTAAGCGGTATGGAAAATTAATCGAGGATTTAGTAAATTTCGCACTGGTCCACTTGTAATTGGGATGTGCATAGAGTCTCCATGCACTCGCCGCTAGAAGGGTTCCAGTGGCAGCTATCACAGCCGTCAACCTCAAAAATGGCTTAGTTTTTTTTCATATATTTTATAAACTTGTTCATAAAGTAGCTGTCAATAAACTGCTTCAAAATAATTAATTTTCTGTTCAATACCGGGTGTCAAAAAATATCTAATATTGAGAGAACTCATATTTTTCCAAAATTAGCACATCAATGTAGTTATAGTAGGGGAGCCAGCACTGATTCCACTGAACAAGATTTATCAAAATTGTAACTTATGCAGTTCGACTTTGGACTATTCGGGTATCCAAAAGTGACTGTCTCCGATGTCATATTACTTTGTACAGGGGACGTCATTGTGAAGTTCTATACAGGGCGTTTGCTAATTGCGTGCTAATGTTAAAGAGGGGTGATTCTTGGACCTTTTTAAGAAAAAAGTTTTGATATGAACCTAAAAGTCTTAACTTTGGAGATACAGGGTTTTAAAAAAACATTTTTTTTTAAATCCTAATTCTGATGCTGTTATAGATAAATAACTGTGAAATTTGATACACGTCTTTTATGCATAAAAAGGCATTTTTTATTAACAATCAATTTTTGAAATTTCTACCAATGGCGTGCATATGTAATTAACCTGGGTAAATCCGTATGATCCTTAATGCATAGAAGACGTGTATCAAATTCCATGCAGTTGTCTACTATAGCATCAGAATTGGGAGGAAAAAAATGTTTTCTTTTTAAACTTTACTTTTTTATAAAGTAATATGACAAACGGAGGCAGACGGACACTTTTGACATACCCGAGTAGCCTAAAGTTGAACTGTATAAATTAAAATATTGATGAATCTCGTTCACTGGATCTTATGCTGGCTGCCCTTGTAAAATCTGGACTTATAAATCGTGTATCAGTATACTGGGTGGTCCAATAATAGTGAACGTCGGCAGTAGCCCGGGAACTGTTAATGACAGAACTCATGAAAAAAAAATATATTTATAGGTAAATCGAGCAAGAAAAATCAAAATTAAATCATTTTAAAATTCGAAAGTTCGCCGTTTTTGCATCACAAAAGAGATATAAGTGCGGTACACGAAAGAAAACAGACAAATATAGATAAAGGTTTATTAAGCATAGTTACATTTTTTAATTATCTGTAGTGCGTATAGTCAAAAAGGAGTGCCATATTATTTAAACAACGACGGGACACCACTGGTTTAAAGAGATTTCTTGGCCGACCTTCCTAAACCGATTGACTCCGCACGGTTTTCTTTCGTTTTCCGCACTTTAAATATTTATAGAATAACGTCCAATGTTTTTTCCTGCAGAAAATGTATTAATTATTTTGTTTATATTACATCAATACTCTATCTATGAATATGCAAGAGACCTAATCCAACAGGTCGCTCTTGTGCTATAGTGTTTCGTAGCCAAGTTTTTAATCGTAATTTCCACGTAAAAATATGTAAATTACACATGATGTTTGACCGGTATTTGGCGGGGGAAGGGGGGGGGGCAACTACCTCATTACCCCTTCACTGTAAAACCGCTTTTGATTGGCATTGAGTCTAAATCGACCCTAAATTTTGTGCACCAAGGAAATTTTTAATGGAAATTCAAAATGAAATATTTTCAATACGGATAACGATTTTGAGTTATGGTTTTCTGCCTATGACCAATTGCTAGAGTAGGCAGCTCGGTAAGGACAGCCTCAAGACTCCATCGCACCCGTCTTATAGGGTGATATATAAGATTCTGTCATTTTTTAAAATGTTTATTCGACTAGAACTCTTACTGTGGAAGATATATTTTTCTCTTTGTACAACCAAAATAGTCTAGAGCTAGGTACAAAAAAATAATTTCCAGCGGTTTTGAAGTTTTTTCTTTCTCTCCAGGGTTATATAGAAAAATTTTTTTAAATGGTCTGCTAAACAAAGCCCACTTATAGCAATCAGATTCAGTATGATCTATCAGATTATGAACAGGGCCGGCACTTTTAAGTATTCCACCATGAATACTGTATACAGAGTGCACCAAAAACTCTACGGATTCTAAACTTTAACAATGTTGAATTTCTGCTCCACAGGATAGGTAGTATTCCACACCTTTGTAATCTACTGTATTATTGGGACATATTCTCAGTAAATTCGAAATTATGAGTAAACAGTTTAGGTAAGTCTGTATAAATAAAAATAACATGTGAAACTGTATTTTATTATGAAAAAGAGAATTATATCAATGATATAAGGCGATTTTTAACTTTTTATTAAAAAATCTGTTTAAATTAAAGGCAATATCTGAATGAACTAGAGCAAATTTTAAATGTAAAAACTGTTTCGTTAAAAATGTCCATTATTACTAAAAGTAGCATTAGAAGCAACATCAATTTCAAGATTGATAAAAAAAACCAAACGCAACAAATCACCATTTAACGTCCACCTCTTAGTTTCTGCTGAACCCTGTATATAATGTTTATGTTGGAAAATTTAGGGGTGCCAATCTTGTCCATAATCTGATAGGTATACCTCTGATTACCACAAGTGGGCTTTGTTCAGTAGATTGTCTTAAAAAATCAATTTTCGGAAAAAACGAAGAAAAAATTTCAGAATCGTTAGAAAAAGTTTTTTCGTACCTAGCTCTAAGTTATTTTGGTTGCACAAAGAGAAAAAAAAATCTTGCATAGTAAGAATTCTAGTAGAACAATCTTTTAAAAAAATGACAGGGTCTTATATAACTCCCCGTATAAGACGGTTGCCATGGTATCCTGGGCTGCACTTAGCAAGGCATACTATGGATATCGATCAAATAAAAGGCGAAAACTGTAACTCAAAATCTTTACCCGTATTGAAAATATTTCATTTTGAATTTCCTTGGTGCACTTCGAAGTTCCAGCAGTTTATTTTATAGAATATTAGTACAAAATAAAAATGGGTGAAACAGTAAATCAGACTTCAAACATCAATGTCATGATATTCGAGAAATAAACCTTTATCTACAGGTAGCAACAGGTATCTAAATAGGTAAGCAATTATATACAAAACATCATCGTAGTATTTCGTAATTCTAAAACTTTCTTGAATTTCGAAAACCATTCATTTTTGATACATGGTATATTATATAAAAAATATGTGGAATTTAATATAAAATTCAAAAACATTAAAAAATGTGGTGTATTATACAACCAGTACCAACAACGTTGGTATTTTTCTTCCTTTTTTTGAGATACCCTGTATACATTAAAATATAAGTATATGAAAAAGCGGATCAAATCAAACAACTTTTGTTTGGAACATTTTTTTCTAATTTCGATAATAACCGAGATATTTCCATTTAAAGGGTTATCTGGATCACCCTTCCGGGAAATTGACTTAAGAGAAGTACTCCTTTCATAAAAGAAATGATTCCTACGGAAGGAAAAGTTACCCGATCAGGTAAAGCAAATTTACCGATATTTTAGATTTTCAAACCTCTGTGTAGGGTGGTTCATATGGATAAGTCTGAGGTAATTGATTTAGGTCCTACATTATTTAGCGTCTATCGAACCTTTTAAACTTTATTTTGCTGTCTTTATGATAGTTGACATAAAACTGGAACCTTGAGGTATGATCCAAATTAATGACATGCAATTCCTACAAGTGAATTTTACTCAAGATGTGTCTACACCTTTTACATATAATTAAATATGTTAAATAATTCCTAATAAATTTGTAACTTGCTTGCAGCCAATCTATAATTTATCTAAACCTGTAATTAATTAACTATATAAATAAAGCCGTTAATAGCAGCAAACCTATATTGCTTGTTTCTTAACCCTTTATCATCTGATAAATATCAGAGTTTCATACAATATTCTATCTCCATTAAAACGTTTCACACACAAAAGTACCTACAATTTCCATAATACCCTTAAGCATTATAAACAACCCTTTTGCTTATATCATTTTAATTGTATATAAACGTTTTTTGTCTCCGCCAAATGATGACTTAATCTTAAAATATAGGGTTTTTTAATAAAACAAATAAACTTGCTCGTGATTTAAAACTTGAACAGGGTGGTTTAGATCTTAATCACTTTTAAATGATATAAGGTAATTTTTTCTAATAGCCTTTTACACAAAATTATAGGTCTTTTATTGGATAAGTGCTATTAGTTTTAGAACAAAATTATACATAAAAGCTATATATTTATAATTTTTATGAACGTCGATTTATTGCCTTCAACAAGCAAAATATTTGATTCCATATTAAATATTAGTATTAAAAATTTTAAATTTGAGCAATATAAGTTTATTATTTAAAATGGCTTTCAAAATAGCTATGTCGAAAGTAACTCGTACTGCCATAGCTGTGTTAGTGTCACAGATAGTGGATAAAACATGCAAGAAGGTTCCCCTCTTAAACGATTTATTTTTTAGAATAATTTAAAATGTCTGTGAATATTTAGGAGTAGCTTGAATCTGAGTTCAATGGTAAATAGCTTGCCATACAACGTCATAAAGCAACGGATGTCCCCCAGATAAGTAGAGAATCTGTTAGATGCAAAGAGAATGAGCCAAATTGAAACAAGTTTTACATTAAATCTTATTTTAAACTATTTCCACACTAAGATATTTTCTCTTAAACTTAGAATGTAGATTTTTTTTTGGTATATTTCGGGATCGACGTAACTTTTCTCATATTATATACAGATGCTCTCATTAGTTTTTTAAGATAAATTTAAAATCAAATTCTTTTTGAATAACTCTTGTTATATTTTTTCCAAATTAATAGATCCATTTTTTATACAGGGTGTATAAGAAAAACATGATTTTTTCTTCATATTCGTGACATCCAGTTTGCTACAAAAAAAATCAAACTTTTCTTTTAATATATATTTCGAATAGGCGACTTAAATAAAACATATTTCTTAACTTTTGGATATCTCTTTTTTTTTCAACTCAAGATCCGATTGCTTACAGTGGCGCGCCAAAAGTTGAAATTAGGCGCTTTCTCAACATCTGAGCTCTGTGAAAATTAGGGCTGTTTGAATACAACGATGTGGATAAGTATACAAATAGATTCAGTAAATTATGCTATCGAAGCGTTTTTGAAATGTTTACCATCTTTATTTAGTGAAATATGTGCATTGTGACTCGTTTATTACTTGTGGCTACCTTACTTCAGAATTTGTACGAATAGTTCAAAAATTTAAATACTGAACGTTTTTACATGCATCAGTTCCACCTTATGTATTTTATTATGTATGGTTTGCTCAATTTGGATAACATTTTCAGGGAATATCCAGGATAATGTTAACAATGGCGGATTGACGCCGTTTGGATGGTTTTGCGCGACGCTACATTGAAAAATAGATGCTATAATATCAGGAAAAAATATGTATGTTTCCATTGTATAATACGATACTTTAATATACAGTGATGTTGCGTCTATTTATTAAATCTGACTTTAATAATAAAATTCGTATAAATAGAACTAAAAAGGATAAAATTCAATTTCTCATAAGAAAAAATAAAACCAACTTCAAAAAAAGGCACTCTAAAATGTGAAATAATATTTTATTTCATCTTAAAAACTATAGCTGGTCCGGCAGACCCTGTTTTGCCTTTTCCGTTAGTTGAGTTTCCAGTGGAATTATAAGAATATATTGCATTCACTATATCGTCCAGAAATGTTATTGAAGAAAAACCTATTAGTTTTATAGAAAAAATACAATAAAACAATACAAAAAAATAGTTTTGAAAGGTCTCGGTAACCAGACGATCATTTCAAAAAAAAATCAAGTAAATTGGTGCAGTAGAACTCTGTTACGGACTTGCTGAAAAATCTGGCTTAGTGTTTTAAATATATAGAAAATCTGTGAAATCGGGTCCAGTAAGACATTATACTCGTGGTATTAGTCATCAAAACACTCAGTACATAAATATAATATTTTTGTGATTAAGTAGTTAAGATATAGGTACGTTAAGTGCTGACTTTACAGAGTAAAATTTTACAGATGGATACAGGGTGTTAAAATGTTAATATTATTTTAGTTTTTTTGATACACTTCGTACGTCTCTAGGGGTTTTTAATTTGAAATTTGGTTCACTTTATATTACGTCTAATATCAATCAAGTGACTAAATAGGTCCTGGAATAATCTGCAGGGTATTATTTTTTTCTGGATTGAAAACATTCTTATCCTCAATATTTGGCTATTTGATTATTTTTATATTTTGTATCATTCGACAGTTATTAGGCAAAATGTCCGTACATACATATCTGATTTGATGGTCATAATGCATACGAGAAATAAGAAAAATTTATACTGTACTAAATAAGTTAAACGGTGCAAAATATCAAAAGAAACCTGAGAGAACAAAAATAGTAAAGACCAGAATATGCAATTAGATTTTCCTGTAAAAATTGCCAGTGACGTTTTAGGGAAAAGTTCGAGAGTAGATTTTTTAAATTTTATTTAGTGGCTATAATAACATCAGCCATAGTATAACGTGTACCAAATATGATTTAAAATTTTATAGAAATGTACGAGCTACATAAAAAAATAAAAAAAAAAACATTTTGATCACCGTGTATCTCATAAACCAAGAGTATGCATACACCTGTCTATATGAACCTTTTTTCTATTTTCATGATGTAAACGTGAAAGCATCTTTCAAAGTTTTAGATATAAATTCATTTATACCTGTATTGTTACATACTTAAAGAGTTCTCTCATACACCGAAAACCCTGTAAACAAAAAATATCAAATATTAAAAGTACAGATGCATTGAAGAACCTTCTTATTTAAGTTTAATAATTCTTCCACATTCTAAATAGAGCTGTCCAAGATGCTTTGTAGAATTATCTAGTTAATAGATAAGTAACTTTTTGAAAAAGTTACTTTAGATACCTAGTTATTCTTTAAAAAAAGGGAACTTGTATAAATACTTATCCTAAGTTTCTTTCTAAGATACTTTTCTAGGTATTTTGAATATTATGTATTAAGTTTCGTAACGTATTAGGTTAGGTAATGTATTCCTTATCTTTATTAATTTACGAAGGTAAAGATCTGAAAAAATCTCAGAAGATGATTTTTGTCACGATTACAATACTTCGCTTTTACGAAGGAAGTAAAAATTACTACAGTGTGTAACAATATCATTATTATCCTCGACCGAAATATATATTACCCTGTATACATGCAGAAAGTATGCTTTTATAAAGTTGTTTCTCTTGAACCCTGCATAAAATTCCTATTTAGGGTTAAAAAATGTGTCAAAAGTTTAAAAAACTATCAGTTTTTTTGTAATAGATTGTATAAGACATCCAATAACCGCATACAACAATAACCTATGATTTGTCTGAAGAACCTACAACTTTTGGTAAAAATAATTAGTTGTACCGATTAAATAAGACCTATTTTCTGTATATAAAAGAGTTTCATTTAAATTGTTACTCTTTTCTTACCCGCTAAAATGGTATAATATAAACATTTGAGGAAAATCTGTCGATAGTTAGCATCTTAGAGGAAGAATAAAAATAGAGTTCATTATTTACATATTTAGCCACTGCCAAGATTACCTCACAGTATAAGGTCGATCGTACGACGATGTCAAGCCTAGCCAGGAACACCAATGTTTATACCAATTTATAATACGGTGAATATGTTTGAACACGATGCAATAAAATTTTCATACAAAGAATAGTAATGTATTTCCAGTATTAGTTTCTAAGCAGTATAAAGAAATAACTTTTATTGCAAAATAGTAAAATACAAACTAAAATACCCAAAGTCTCAGATCAGATTTCACCAGTAACAAGAGTTTTAGTTAGTTATTCTAAACCCGATCGACAACTCCACGTATTAGACCATCCCACTGTGGTATTAGACCATCCCACTTTCATTGACAAGGGATCCTTATAGTAAAAAAGTATAAGTCTACAGTAAACATTGTTACAGGGTTACGTGACCAGCGTGGCCTAAAAACCAATAGCGGGTCGTGGAACTACAATAAATTTTAACATTAAAGATATTAATTTGCTTAAAAATATTTTTTTAGCGTCACTACTGCATGTGTTTTAATGTATTATTGTGTATTTGTTGATATGGCTCAAATCTTCTAATTATATGTTGCCTTACTTCAAGAAGCAGCGTTCTAAAGGTGAGGTGACACTAGAAGAACATTAATTTTTTAAATATTTAATAGATAAGTTTTATTTACTTGGTCTTGGACATTGCGAAACTAGGAGCTTTGGTTGACCTAACTATGGTACGGCAATGTGAGTTTGTAAAAAAATAGCCGTTTAAGTTTGGAATTTTCTTTTAATCACTATGTAAATAGAAAGATTTCCTTTTCCAGGAGACATGTAAAATTTGAAAATAATCGGTATGGAAGTGCTTGACAGTTACAGGTTTAAGATGACATTTTCAACAACTGAACAAATAATTTTTCTAAATGTCACAATTACAAAATGATAGTGACATAAGGCAAACATAATTATTAACTAATTTCCTTTTTAACTTACCTAACTTAATGGTTTGATTTTAGATAGTGAAGTAGAGAACGATTATTTCTTTGAAGTTTGTAAAAATACCTATTTGCCTCATTAAGGAATAGGTAAGAACCCTTCTTTTTGTAAACGATAATGAAGCATGGCCCATTTCTTCATTTTCGTACGTCAAATATTTTAACAGGGCGTCATTTTGTTTCACCATATTGAATTCATACCAATATTTTACCAATTTTGTTTTAGATCAGACGTAATTTGTGTGGAAAATTAAATAAAATGAAAGTCAATCTAGTAAGTGGATTTTTTAGCTATATCGGGACAGACCGATCGACCGACAGTAATGGAAAAACATGAGGATCTGTAAAAACCCGGAACGATTATTTTTTCAGGATTAATGAAAACTCACGCCGTCACTGGCATTCGTCAACAAATGGGCCAGGGCTTGGGCATGGACCATCCCCACTTTTTGTTTCATCGTAAACATTGGTCGATAGAATGTGAAAAATAGGGGAACCATGTTGGCGCATACCCCTAACGTGATTTATGAATGAGTTGTGATCTCTACTTTAATTCTTACTCTAAGGTTAGCATAATACGGTATGCGTGGCTCTTTTTTAGAAGCTACAATACGCATCACTTATTTAGGTTGTGTCAAGTGTGCGAAAAGACTTTAATTCCAGGTTAAAGTGAATACCTACCTTCTAGTAATCTAGTAAAATAGAATTTCACAAAACACTATAGTACCAACAATACAAAACTCTAACTTAACACTCTACTTGCTATTGGCCGTTATTACGGCTAATACCGGTTGACAGCTTACAAATGAGACGTCTAGCCGGGGTTGTTATAAATCCCGGCTAATCGTAACGTCACTTGCATGATTTCAACAATCAGCCGGGATTGATGTGAACACCGGACCAGGAGGCTAGTAACAGCGATAAAACTAAAACAAAAAACTCCGCCAGGAACTTTTTTCGTGGTAACTTAGTTATTTTTTGTTATCTTAGATACTTTTCGGTATCTAAGTTACTTTTCGGTATCTAAGATACTTCTCGGTATCTAAGATACTTTTTTAAGTTAGAAGATACAGTTACTTTTAAAAAGTATCTAAGAGTATCTAGAGTTACTCTAAAGTAACTAAGATACTTATTTTCTGACAGCTCTGATTCTGAAATGAGCTAGCCTCGCGTAATACAGGAGTAATCATGCACATATTAGTTAAATAAGGATATCTACGCCTATGGCAAACTTTTTAATATTGCTTTGGTCGATGAAAAAACAAGTAATTTTCAACGAAAAAATCATAGAGTATTATTTTAGTAAAAATAACTGCTTCACGATAAATATGAATAATCCAAAAAAGGGATTTTTGAAAAATTTCATATTTTTTGGAAAAATTTGGATAAAGTAAAAAAAAGATATATGAAAAAACTGAGCAACCGGTTTTTTTTTGTAAAAAGTTACCCTATAGAAAAATATCTTAGAAGATTTATTTAAAATATATTTGTAGAACTCTAGAAGTAATGAATAGGGATGGGCGATATTATAACAAATGACCTATTGATATATTTTATTTATCGATATGTCGATAGCTATAAAATAAAAAAGTCCTCATCTTTTTAAATATGTTATACTTTTACCCACAATTATCAACGTTCTCGTCTACCTATCGATATTATCAGCTACCTACCGATATCATCGGATACCTATCGGCATTATTGCATATCTATCGGCACTTGTCGAAAAACATCCATATATCGATATTTTTTTATTTACCTTTTGCTCTTAAATATGTTGCTAATCTATCGATAAATATCGATAGATCGTTATCGCCCATATCTATCACGCTTTCTTCAGTATCATCCACGAATGGCCTACAAAGAAGTAAGATTATGCATTTTTTACTATCAGTCATAACTCTTTTGGTGTTGATAGTTTTAACAATTTAATATATAATACAGAGACTTTCATATAACATTGAATAAAAATCATTTATTAAATTAAAATCCTAGCAAAGCCTTTTTGGTTATAAAAATAATTAGGTAGTAAAAAATAAAATAACAAAAAAATATAAACAAAAAACTAGAAAATCAACTCATATCCCAAACTTTGTATTGAAAAACTTTAAAGAATGAAGGATTTTATTTTAATAAATGATTTGGACAAAATGCAAAGTCTCTATATTTTCCATGTTACCTAGCTACACACCGCCATAGCCCCCATTTTTCAAAAATAATAACCATTTGATACGAGTAACCACGGCAGTCAAACTTTGGAACTTTTTTTATATTCCAAAATAGTTTTTAATACTTTACCTAAGAATAAAACGTATTCTTTGAATTTTGAATTGATTTTAATGATGTTCGGCATTATTTAAAATTAAAATATTTCGGACATGGCTGGCTTTATGAACTTAAATTAAAAGTACCTTCTTGGTGTTAAGTTAAGCAGAAAACAAATGTCATACATCGAATTATCAAAAACGCCAATAACAAAAAAATTTATGACCGAATAATGGTGAAACAATGCATAATCTTGCTTGTTTGTACGCGAGATCAATAGGTAATACTGAGAAAAATGTTTTATAAAAAATTTATTTCTGACCATGTTCATACTATACCTAGTTTCATTCCGATCTAATAATCCGGTCTAAATATACAGACAAAAAAGAAATAAAATCTTTAATTTTGAAAATTAAGCCGTTTCGTATCTAGTCTGCATTTTATGTTTTTTTTTTGAAACACCCTGTATATACAATTTTCTAGAATTATATTATTTGCAACCATATATTGAATATATTTTTTTTATATCTGCTTGACCTAATAAGTAAATAAAATCCCATCGCAAAACTCTGATTTTTTTTGTTTGTTTCATAAACCTATCAAATCAACAGGAACAATTAATTTTTTAACAAAGCGAAGTTAAATTAATTTCCGGGTGAACGTATTTTTTTCAATCGGACAATCACACAATCACCAAATTTACATACATCGGATGCTGTCGCTTTTCTTCCCATGCCCGCGGTCTATTTTAAGATATTCATCTAGAAATGGATTTATTGCCGAACTGGGGCTCCCCTGGGCAGGTGATGACGACTGCGGTTCACCTGGAAGAGCGCACCCACTATTCTTGAGCCTTTGCAGGTTCAGCTTTCAGTGTTGCCGCACATACAAAAATATCTTTGTGTATTCTTAGTTTACTTCTCGAATTTGATCAAAATTATTATTTAAATAAGTACGTAGGTCACGATCAGGTTTTACAAGAAAGCAACATGCACGGAGAGTTTTAATAATATTAAGTGCAAAAAGTAGTCATACTGCACCAGCCACTAGATGATCACTTATATGCCTATCTGCTATTTGTTCAAAATAATAGAAACATAATAATATTAATAATAATGAATGTAGTAATAATAATAAATAAAACAAATGTGGAGAATATAAACGGTAAAAATATCCACTCATAAATCAGTTACAGGAATTTTCTCCACACGATGTCAAAACACTTAGATGGGTTAAACATCAAACAACTATTGCCAGTGATCAATAACTCTAATATAAGTATCTAACCCTGGCAAATATCAAACTTTTAGCTTCGGCTAAGAAAATAAATATCGAAATAATAATTATTATTATAAGAATAATAATAATAAGCAAATACAGGCTCTTCAGAAGTATTTGTCGAAGCAGAGCACCACCTTGCATCAAACAGTTAAAACGATTGATAAAAGGTACACTCCATTAGACCTGGGTGACAATGTTGGCGGTGAAGTTGACCCTGAAGAAGCCTATATCCATAGCAAGAAACACAAATGGTTAACAAAACCGCTTCACGTCAAAACAAGGGGATTTATGGTGACAATCCAGGATCAAGTTTTTGAGGCTACTAAAAACTACACAGCACATTACAGGTGTATAACAACTTTAGCAGCCACCGAATAACTTGCACGACATAACAAACTAGCAAGAATAATACATAAAAGTCTCGTACAGCGTCACTGGCTACTAGAATGAAACGTACCATATTATAAATATACTCTTTCTGCAGTTTTGGAAAGTAACACATACAAAAGTTGTACTAGGATCACTCCTTATTAATAAATCAAACACTTGCACACAAAACGCCAGATATAATACTTGTGAATAAAGTTGACAGGGCCACTTTTCTCATAGATATAGGCATATAGTGATCCCTTTGCTAATCTCAACCACCAGAGTTATACCAAAGGCTCTAATTAAAAACCTGCGACTATGCCGGGAATAGAAGGGAATTTCAATATTATTTAGAAGGCAGTGATGCTGTCCACCACAACCATAATTTAATCCTTTTTAAATTCACCTCCATGAACTCAATAAGGAAAAATGCCTTGCTATGGTCGACATTTTTTATTCCACCCAATAACAAGATGGAGAAACTGTATTATGATAACAATAATAATAATTAAGTACCTGAAGTCGTTATGTTGATTTATAGGCATCTGGTAGATATTTAACATGAAGAGATAAGCAGGGAGGTGTATGTATCTGTGATATAGCATTAGGTTGTAGCCATATAGACGTTCGAAATGTTATAAAGGTTGGCACATGATTTTGTTACCTCCAATTTTTTTCTTAATCTTTAAAGTAATTTTTTGAAAATTTTATGATGTAATGGAAGTATAACATTTTTAAATAAAAACTCAAATTTCTGAGCACTTCCGGTTTAACCGGAAGTACCAACAACATTCTTATTTTGAATGTAAACCACAATTATACTTACGATATCCAAAATCTGCGTAAAATCCTCTTTCGAATGACGTATGACAAGATGACTTTTGCTTTCAAAATGGTGGTTACAGCCTACTTTTCCTCTAAGCTAATGGATGGTGTATTTTAGACGAACGAAATCTATTATTTTTTTAATAAATTGGAAATATAACCTAAATTTAATATTTGTTACTTTGTATTCTGTTACTTTCCAATGACATATGACATTTGGAAAGCGAATTATAAATTTTAAAGATAATTTATGAACATACTCTTATTTATTAACAAATATATCAACAATATTTAGGAAATTTTATAACATTAAGGAAGGAATATTAAGGAAGACTGACCCTTGTAGTTCAATCATTTATTTATATAAGTAATCGTTTTTCGCATAACTCTATTTAATACGTTGATCTAATTGGCTATTTAATTGTGCCATAATTTGAAATCATACGGTTATCAAACCTTGCTTTATATATATATATATATATATATATATATATATATATATATATATATATATATATATATATATATATATATATATATATATATATATATATATATATAAAGAAAATAAATTGATAGTCGTAGAAAAAGACTCGGGTTTTTAATACCATTACCATTGGATTGTGTTAATATATTTCTAGCGTCATTGCTAGAGAGTAAACTTTTGAAATAGAATTAAAATTATTTTCATTAGCTGTAAAATCGGAATTGTAAGTTTCGTTATGAAAAATTAATGATAATAAACTGCCCCCTTAATGTGTCATCCATATATATGGCAACACTGCTCTCGTCTAACTGTTGGGAAGGATATTTATTACGACGACCTAACTTAAAGTTACTAATTACACATTGTCATAGTTGTCAACGGAGGCAAAATTACCATAAATGGTACCGTGGTAGATTTTATCCGAAAGCTCCCAAAATGCAGGTGAAAAATATCCGTCGCAATAATAAATTTTTCTAAATTTATGATGACATTTTTAGTATATTTTTATGTGGCGTTTGGAAAAGTATCAAATTCAATTTTATGAGTGTTGATGAAGATTAGAACTATTATCATAAGCAAACCGTTTAACATGATGTTAAACTCGCATCCAAGTTCAGAGTTTGATAGTTTTTTTGAAAAGGCACATATTTGCGATTTTCTTTATACATGTACAATAATAATAATATTAATAATAATAACAATATTAATAATAAAACGGCTTTTATTTGAATTACAGAATAAAGTCAAAATGAATATCATTAAAGGGCCAAAATCACCTATTTTGATATTAAAGTCACTTCACACAAAATTTTTGTTGGTAAATATAATCAAGTTACATTTCGTGGGATTAAGAATTAAATTGTGATGTAGTGGCAAATGCCTGAGAATATCTTAGTGAGAGTTTAATTGAGCTAGGATATACAATTTAGTAACATTTCCTTTATCCAGAACTTCCCTCATTTTGAATCTTTCTTTGTATTTGAAATAGGGAATTGGGACATAATTTAGTTAGGCACATAGTCATTTATTAAGACGTATAGACTGTCTTTTCAAAACATGTTTATTGGGCGCCACTTTGATCTACCATATTTAATTCGTATCACAATTACACTAGTTTATCTCTTTATTACACTTAATACTTTCACAAAATCTGAAATCAATCCAATAAGTATTTTTTCAGACTGATTTTTTAACTTTAGGTTGCCATTTTGTTTTGTTATTATGTATTCGTACCAAAATAGTACCAGTTTGGTTCTATGAAACGCTTAATTTTGTGCAAAATTTTCTTTATCCGCGAACCGACAGACATATCATAATACAAACAATTAAAACATGTTTTTTGGCATTTAGGGACGCTAAAGTGTGACAATATGTTGAACCTGGGAGGGTGATTTTTTCACTATTACAAATATTCTATTTGCCGGCCATTTTGTTCCGCCATCTTGAATTCCTACCACAATTTTAACCAGTTCATCTCTATATCGTACTTAATTCTTGCGTACAATTTTAAATCAGTCTAATAAGTAGTTTTTTTCGGGCTGATTTTTTAAATATTTTATTACCCTGCCATTTTGTTTTGCCATCTTGGATTCGTACCAATATTTTACCAGTTGATTTCTACGTAATGCTTGATTTTTGTGCAAAACGGAATAGCAAAAACATGTTTTTCAGCATCTAGGGGACAGTGAAACAGGAAGATCTGCCAAAATCTCGAAGGGTGATTTTTTCACGATTACAATACTTACCTTTTACGGGGGAAGTAAAAAGCAGAAAACCCAGTAAGCCTTGGGGCACTCCCGATAAAACAGAGTATAAAGAAAGACAGTAAGAAAATGGCACACTTTACACGTGATTGCCAAACATCGTCCCCGCCTGCGGACTGATTTAAGCAGATTTACCAATGAAGATGAGGCCAGCTCTCGAACTACAGAGGGAAAAGATTGACAAGTCTCTAATATATTAATAGTCCTGAGGTCAGAAAGAGTCTGAACAGTTTTTTTTAGTATTGAAAATACTTGGGATCATTATTAGGGAAACTTAACATCCTGTCACAAATTCGACACCGAAACTGCGATAACGTGTTCAGTGAAATAACACGTATAGATTAGGAGTACCGACGCATTAAATTAATAAATAAGACAACATTATAACATGAGATAATCGGATTGCCCATGTATGGATTTCGTTAAATATATAATAACTGTGGTATAGATGAACAGATTTTATATAGAAACAAAATAGTCCATTGTTTGTGTGTATCTAATTTTAGTATTGAAAATACTATTGGGATCACTTTTATGCAAACTTAACACTGCATCTCGTAACTTCGACAAGGCAAAATCCCGACACTGAAACAGCGATAACCTGTTCAGTAAAATAATATATGTATAGATTATGAGTGCGGACGCACTAAATGAATAAATAAGATAAAACTATAATTTGAGGTCATCGGATTGCCCATGCATAGATGAACACATTTTATACAGAAATAAAATAGCACATGGTTTTGTGTATGTATGTGTGTAACAAAATTCTGAGTCTTATATTAAAATAAGGTAAATACGGATTGCCAATGCATAGATGAACAAATTTTAGTAAAAACAAAATAGTCTATTGTTTTGTGTACGGGTACAACAAAATTGCGAGTCTTGTTAGAATAAGGCAGCCATCATTAAATACGTACGGGAGTGCACGAAATTACGATTGCAGCCGATCTTAAAACTATTTTTTAAAAAAGGTAAGTTATATTTTATCTATGTTATATTTGAACCGATTTTTACTAGAAATTTTTCATTTAACTTTAACTTAACAAAACGTCCCAATGTTTATTAAAAACATTGGGACAGCTAGAAGGCCGACAAATTAAGAAGAAATATAGTAAGGTCTATCATTTTTGACATAATTACAATAGTCACTTTAACCCATCTTTATTAATAATATTAAAATGCCATAAATGTCACAAACTCTGATGAATAAAATTTAAAAAAACTGGGAATGGAACGTTTTTTATCTTTTAATATATCGGGTGTTGTTTTATACGGCTATACAATTTAATTTCAGGCCCTCTCTCCTGAAATTTCTTCGATCTTCCCTTCCAATGTGAAATATAAAAAAAGATTCCGTTTGTATCGAAAATTTAAATGGAAAAAAATGGGAGATGCAATGAAATATTTTAATAAAAACAAATATTTGAGCGAGGGTGATTACCATTGTTGTGTGTGTACATTTGAAATGTTTAACAACTTTTGTTGTTGAGAAAGTTAGATATATTGAATTTAAGTCGATTGTTACAATACTACATTTGTAAAATTTAAAATATAAGAATTATATATTATACGTTTAATTAATTACCTATTTAATAATCATAAAGACTATAATTTTTAAAAAATAAAAGACAGAATAAAACATTATAATTTAAAAGTTGTGTCAGGCATTTTCAATACGTAGGATACTTGCGTAAGGTGCAAGATCTGTGAATTTTTTTTGATACAGGGATAATTATACTAGCTTTCCAGTATCTCGAGAAGTAACCAATTTCTATACAAGATTTTAATAGATGTGTGATATGAATCAAGAAAAGACTACAATACTACAGCATTACAGAAGACACTATCATTACAAGCATTTTTTTTGGAAATTTCCAATTAGTTCAGAAATTTATTAATCAGTAGACAAGTAACATTTTCATTTTATAAATATTAAAAAGGAGAAATGCTGGATATTCTGTATAAAACCCCATCATCCCTATACGTTTTCCAGATTGCTCTATGTCTATCCAAGTCTACATTGGCTTATTCCGGTATTATTTTAGAATTTGCATTGATTCGAACTCCCTTGTCCCCCAATCGTCAAAGAAAGTTCTGCATCTACTATAGACCGTTTTGCAGTTGCACAAACTAGGTGTTAATTTATTTTACTGTTGTCATGCCATTCAAGTAGGGTTTTTACTTACTCGTATGATATTAATATAATGTATGAGTTATATAGAGAAATCACTCTGAACATTTTTGAAAAATGTAGGGGGGTTTTCCGCGTTTTAGACTCTCTAGGACACGAAATGTATATTAAAAAAAAATACGCCTGTATGGAAAATGTAAGTACAGTTTTTTCTAACGTTCTAGGGTCTCTAGAATAGGAAAAGAATATTTAATAAAAAAATATGTCTGTATGGCTGCGCGTGTGCGTTCGTGTATAAACAATAATTGGACGCAAGATAACTTAGGAACTGTCAAACCAATGAAAAATATTATTGACAGTCCTTCGTAGTGTTTCATAAAAGACGTTCTGGGAAAAATTGTCAATAAGAAAAAATCGTTGACTGGTAAAAAATTGGTTTATATATCGTTGCAATGCTCTTTCAATGTTCTTTTTAAATTTGAGATAACATAAAGAGGTTACATTAAAAAAAATTATCAAAACTCAAAACTTGGCAACGCTATCCTATTTTTTTATTTAAAAAACTGAATACTTGAACTTAGGTATTATATAAAATAGGAAATTTAAAATGGTATACATATCTTAGTTACATCACTTTAAATATATATCAAATCCTAGAAAAATATAAACGCCCTGTATATATGAAAATAATATGTTTAAAAAAATTAAAATTAACCAAGGAACTTTTGTATTTTTTTTTAGGTAGTACATCTTTAGAGATACGGTAGTACTTACGAAGGGCAGCCTGTACATGCATACAAGGGTCCGAACTTGAATAAGGCTGACTGCTGAGCAGCTCGCAAAACATGTTCTAAGGTTTAAAGTCTCTCCAATCCTCTGACATATTCCTCAAACATCAAGAGTTTTTGCGCTTTTAAGGATATGTTTTTAATTCCCTCGTAAAAGGGAAGTCGGTCTGTCTTTTCGCGGCAAACTACTTATCCGATTGACTTCAAATATTGGTCAAAAATTAGTCGTATGGGGATGACCTACTATCATTTTGGTATGAATATAGGATAGTAAAACAAAATGGCAGGCCAATAAAATACTAAAATATTCGGCCTGAAAAATCTACTTATTAGATTAACTTCAAATTTTGTGCAAGCATTAAGTGTGATACAGAGATAAACTGGTAAAGAATATAGTATGATGGCGGAATAAAATGGCGGACAAATAAAGTTTCTACAAATGAACGTAAAAAAAATCTTATTCATTTGACTTTAAATTTGTAGAAAAATTAAATGTGATACAGGGATGAACTGGTACGAATTGCGAAACGAAAAGAGTGAAGTTCCGAGTAAAGGAAATTTGCCGCTTTTTTTAATACCTCTTTGTTCGAATTACACCGTCCTGTGTGGTGAATCCTTGTCATAGCACACATAGCAACAAATTGGTACTATATTTAATCCACAATATTAATGACTTATTTTAATATTATATTAGTGCTATTATTGTATAGTCCAGTAATATTCAATTGAACCTCTTCAGATTTGCACAAGAACGTAATGTATATTTGTTTAAACCCCGGTACATAAAATTACAATACAGCTTATACGATGGCACTCGTTTTTACCCACAGATTAGTTACAATGTATCGACAGTTGTAATCTTTTATCCTATTGTCGATCTTTTTGTGCGTATGTAAATCGAGCGAACCGTTTTAGAAATCGCAGGTGCATTTTTTAATTTCGCCCTTTTTACCGGTGCATAGATGAATAACTTTTAAAAAATGTGACTTGGCGTTTCTTACAATTCGGATTATTTTAGCAGTCCCCAGTCTCCATCCTTGTTTCCCGTTATTGCAAATATAACTATAGTCTATTAAATTCAAGATGAAGTACATTTATTTGCAATTATAACTATAGTCTATTAAATTCAAGATGAAGTATATGTAAACAAAAATGGGTTGTGCATACACATACATGAACAGACTATAATTGTTTTTTTTTTTTAACTTTGAAGGAGATCGAATTTCAAAATCATATAGAGTTCTTTGGTCCATAAATAGTTGCCAGATTAAGCACTAGCGATGCCCAGGAGCTAAATATTTTCAGAGCTTCCGGTCATTTTATCAAAAATATTTGAGGATAGTTTTCGTTTATCTAAATAATTTAACCATTTTTTAATGCAAATTTTCTAAAACGTTTTAGAAAAATTAAGACAACTATATAGTAAGACAAGCGGAAGTAAAGAGAGGAGATAGACAGTAGATCTCTTTCAATATTGCTCCTTCCAGTTTTCTATAATAGCCAATAAACCTTTCTGGGTAAGGATTAATGAAGCAAAAGTCTAAACAAACTCCAGTAAGCAACCCTCTACCTTCCCCACCGTTCCTATATGTCCCTCCTTGAAAACAGTTCGTTCATAAATTTCTTTAAATATTTCACACAAATACAAACAGCTGCTAATGGTCAAGCCTCAAATGTTTGGTGTTCAACAAATTAATTAGTTGATATACAAAATTCGAAAACATCGAATAATTGATATCAGTTTATTAAAAAGAACTACGAGAATCATCGATTATTCGATTTTTTTTCTATTTAATTGACTAATAGTAAAAATCAATCTTTCGAAAATTTCGATTACACTAAAAAGTCGATTAGACGCGACTCATTTGATGAACATGTAGATATTCTACAGGGCATTTCATTTAAAAAAAATTATCTCGAGGAATCTTTTGATTCCTCACTTATGCAAATTGGTCCAGGTGTCTAACCTTTGGGTATTAACAAACAATGGATACATGCTTACATTCATTGCATATATAAATATTATTACCATTTTCCTAAAAATTTGTATGTACAAGCATGCGAAAAAATTAACCTTGACCTTAATACTATTAAAGAACTCTTTGTTGATCACAATTAACCCTAAATTCAAAAGTGATGTGTTTTGGTAACAAAAGTAGCAAAGACTTTCTTGAGCAAAAGTTACATATTAGCTTGGGTAATACACAGTTAACATTGAAAGTGCAAAAGATTTAGGGATCATTATCGACTCAAATTTACGTTTTACACAGCATCTTACTTCATTGGAGCCTACTCCAATTTAAGATTCGTTTACTATAACAGATATATTTTAGATCGAAAAACAAAGAAAATGCTATGTGAAGCTCTTATTCTTTCACAATTTACGTATTGTGATTTTGTGTATGGTCCTTCACCTGTCACATTTAAAATAAAAGAACATAAATGTCTATTTATTGCCATCTATAATCTGTAAATAATATATATTGGTTTAACAATTTGTTAACCCTTCCGTTTTTGTGTCATTTGGAGGTTTGACAGTTTTATTAAATTAAATGCATAATTTAATAGTACGCTATGGCTATTGTCTATCACAACAAACAAAAATAAATGTCAAATATTTGTTTATCTCATCGGTTTTTGGATCGACTTTTGGTTTATAAAGCAGTTTATAAACGATCTTTTGGTATTTTTATTTAAATCATGTTTATCAAATTCTTCGAATAATGGCAGCGTATGAAAATTATGATAAATAAGATATGCTGGTATGAGAGTAATGAAAATTCTGAAGAAGCCTCGGAATTATATTTCCAAAGGTAAGTAAGCTATTATTACTATGAAAATCTGTATTATCATTATACGTTCTTGCTTGTTAGATATCCAGACAGAAGGCAACCGTTTTTTGAAATATTTGCTCGTTTAAAAGCAAATTTAGTTGAGCACGGATCATTTGTTCACCCACGTCCTCAAACATGCAACAAAGAGAGCAGGGAAAGAAAGGAGATAGATGTTTTGGGATATATAGAAGCAACATCTTCGTCATGTAGAAAAATTGAGGAGGAAATTGGTGTACCAAAATCTGACGGTCAGGGACCTTGAAGAAATATGAGCAACATCCATACAAATTTATTATAGTACAACATTTGCATCCTGGCAATGCCGAACGTCGGGCACAGTTTTGCCAGTGGTATTTGCAACAAATCGATGCTAACGATTTATTTGGCAGACTTGTTATCTGGCCAGACGAATGCTTTTTTCAAGTGCGGGAATTTTTAATCGTTACAATACCAGGAACTAGCGTAGTGAAAAATCAGCGTTTTACGTTTGAAAGGGCACAACAAGGACGTTTTGAAGTTGGGGTGTCATGTTTTATTATGGACAGACATATGGTTTATAGGATTTTTGAAGGAGGTCTTACGGCACGTAGATACCTAGAAATCCTTGAGGAAGTTATTCCAGACGAAAATAGAAAATATAAAATATAAAAAATAGAAAATATTCCATTAGCCCAATGTATTGTTGTTTACCTACAGCAAGATGGTGCCCCAAGTCACAACTCTAGGCTCTTAAGGAAATTTGTTGATAATAACTTTCCTCAAAGATGGATAGACCTGTTAGAAGGCCTCCACGATCTCCAGATCTCTCAATTTAAAAATTTTTTATGGGGCTATATACAAAATGAAGTATATAAAACACGATATGACGGCATAGCAAAACTTCGAGAGGCAATTGATTTAGCCTTTCGAAATTTGATATTCAAAGAATTCAGTCGAAATCTGATATTCAAAGAATTACAAAAATATGCCAATCTTACATTGGAGAAAATGGTCGTCAATTAAACAACACCTTTAACAATTGGTTTTTTTCTTTTTTTTTAATAATGGTATTTTTTGTGTCTGTTATATTGTTACTTTATGCTAGAAAACTGTTGTTACAAACTTACTGTTATTAAAAAACTCTATAGGTATTTTTATGTAAGAAGATACCTATATGCAAGGAATCCAATTATTCGTTAGCAATATGTAACTTTCAATTGTTTATTATTGTTATTCGTTGCCTACTATAAAATTATGCATTTAATTTCAGAAAATTGTAATTTACTTGCGTGTTTCTGGAAAATAGTGAATACTATTATATATTTTTGAAAAGGTTATAAAAGGCAAATTTTATAGTCTATAAATATACAGGATGTTCTATTTAAAAAATAAAGTAGGGCCTGATAACTTTTGAACCTGACCCTGTATACTAATTCCAAAGGCGAAATTGAGTTCTACTTGCTGTTTTCACATTTTCGATAGGTTATCTGATAGTTGAGATACGAGAGATGCGTGAAAATGCAACATTTTCAATTTAGCCCTGTATCTTTAAAACTAAAAGGGCTATAATAATTTTGTTAATAGCATCTTTAGTTTTACGAAAAAGTAGCACGCTGTCGGGAAAACCGCAACTTAATATGTATAAAAATAACGGAGATATCCCATAAAAGTACCCAAAATGGGACACCCTGTACATCGAGTAATAAAAGCATTCAATTATAAAGATGGTGGACAAGGCCAAAAAGCCGAAAAAAAAAGTTGAATCAAACTATATACTTACCAGTCAGTGAACAGGCAGAAAGAACATAGTACTAAATCAATGTACTTAAAATTTTTTACAAGATTGTAACAAAGACAAAACAAAAGTTGACGAACACCAGTACAATTAAATCTTATCTTGTGAGCTACTATTTTTTAAATTAGAACCCTTCATAAAATATTATTTTGTGGTTTATAGTGCCATATATGCCATTTAAGTTTATTCACAGCCGTAGCATGATTTAGTTTTTCCAAATAGGATAATTTGCTCTTATTTTTTTCGTGAGCATTTCATTGTACCAAAACACACAAAAGACAACTTTGTGTTTTTAGTATATCATTATATCATTAAAATGCAACAGTGGCGTACCATAAATTTACAAAATTAAAAGTCGGAATGGAATGGAAAGTAGCACCTTAAACACTTGTTTTACATACCAGATTTTAATATAATACCTTAAGGGGTTGGAATTGTTTATTTTTCATGTAAACGGTCCATTATAGCAAAAAAATACATAAAACAACTTTGAGTACCTTTGGTTGTTAATTGCAAAATTGCAATCAGTTTTGAAAATAGACAGTGGCGTACCATGTCGCTCAGTAGATTTTTGTTCACTTAAAAAAAATGAAACACTTATTTTACATACCAAGTTTAAATGTAATATGTTAAGGGGTTTTCCAAATATTAATACAAACATTGCCCAGCAACAAGCACTGAAAGTTTGGCTATGTACTTAATTAATGCCCTGTATTCATGATTATTAAACACATTATCTCCCTTTGCATGCGCAGTGTGACAAAAAATATAACACAAGTCTTGCCATGTTGAGTCAATCAAAATATTGAATATTATATATTTTGTAAAATTGTCTTTCCCATAAGAATCTTTTCGTCATTTCTTTAGTTCTATCATAGATCGTTTCCAATTTTGCGTGGGACGTACCCGAATTCAGATGTACTTTTAATTACACCCCGTACAACGCCCTCCAGAGAATGTTTTCTATTTTTGTGCGACCCACCGCATACAGAGACTAGACAAAAATTTATAGAAAATGATTTAGATGTTGGTTTTTGCCAAATTGGTTACACCCATATAGGCCATCGTAAAGAACGTGGAAATTGGGTTTTTAAGTTTGAGTTATGGGGGTGGGTTTTAAATTGGGTTAAAGAAGCTATTTATCTGAATTACCTAGACTTTATTCCGATCCTTGTGTGGCATGAAATAATTATATCAATAATACAACAGGGTTAGGTTGTGTACAAATCTCTCGGCAAAACCAGGGCAGGGAGTAACTCTTATTAAGAAACTCATTTTAGTATTTGATTGACTATAATATCTTAAACACAGTATTTTCTAGATAAGGCACAGTTAACACTATGCTTACTACAAACTATCAAAAACCAATTATACTCTGTATAGACAAAAAAAATGGAAAATACTACTATTTTAATCATTCATGGTCTATTTAAAGGAAATATGGGACAATTGCCGAACTTTTCGAAATCAATTCTTAGAAATTCTATTTTTGGCTTTTATTATGGTCAAGAATAATATTTAGAACTTAATACTTTTTGTATTAGGCACAAGGATAAGAAAACATAAAATTTGTATTCTAAGGTAACCAGAAAAAAATAGCTCTGCAAAGGGTGACTCTCCCACCCTATATGGGAGAGATGCCTGTTGTCAGAGGGACAGTCGCATCAGTGGTAATTTAATAAGGGAGATATGCCTAAGTTCTAGTTTGTCTCATTTCTTCGCGTTTATATACATTATACATATTTAAATACATACTGCAATCTTCATGAAGCCATTTTAAACATTCTGTACGTTTAATCCAGTCCAGTGTTTTTGTTGTTTTATTTTGGCGGTTTTCAGCTGTTCATCAGTCTAAGATGCACTTGGTTTAGCATTCCGGTTGTGCATATTTTTTCTTGGCATTGCAAACCACGGTATCTAAAAAAACCATTTTATACCAAATTTCTATCAGGTAGGAAGAGAAGCCACATCGATTTATCTACAACCAACCTAATAAATACGTGTAGATCTTTAACACACTATTTAATAAAAAAAAACATAAATAGCGCCTAGAATTTTACCACTTACTTAACCAAATGATATTTTCAAAATTAAGCTAAAAAATCGGTAAATTTTCTTTACCCGGAACTTCTCTCATTATCATCAATCACCTCATCTTTCCTTTTATCAGGAATGGTAAAGCGTTACCCAATTTAGTTCAGAACATAGTCATTTAGTATCACATATATACTGTCTTTTTAATCATTTTTATTGGGCGCCATTTTGCTCCATCATATTGGATTCTTACCAATATTTTACGAGTTTCTACCTACGCCACACTTGATTTTTTGGGCATAATTTAAAATTCAATAAGCGGTTTTTACATTGAGACACACCGCCATTTTCTTACGTCATGTTGATTTCATACCAGTTTATCTCTATATGACATTTAATTTTTCTGCAAAATTTAAAGTCAATTGAATAAGATTTTTTACGTTAACTTTTTACAAATCTTATTTGGCCCCCAATTTTGTTCCGCCATCTTGAGTTCGTACCACAACTATACCAGTTAATCTCTATATGTCACTTAATGCTTGCAGGCGCAAAATTTAAAATTAGTCTAATAAATAGGTTTTTCAGGCTGATTTCTTAAATATTTTGTTAGACCGCCATTTTGTTTTACTATCTTATATTCATACTAAAATGCTACCAGTTAATTTCTATGCAATAGTTTATTTTTGTGCACAATTTGAAGTAAATCGGATAATTAGTTTTTTTAGTAATAATTTTTTTAATGTTTCATTAGACCGCCATCTTGTTCGGGCATATTGGAATTTCACCAAAATTTTACAAGGTGCATGCCAACATGACCCTTAATTTTTGACTAAAATTTGAAATTAATCTGATAAGTAGTGCTATGCCACGAACTGACAGACAGACAGACACACAAACCGACAGACGGACCAACGGATGATAAAAAAAATTGATAAAACATATTTTTTTGCATCTAGCGACGGTAAAAGGTGAAGATATGTAAAACCTGAGCAGGTGATTTTTTCACGATCACAAATCTTGTATTTAACCGCTATTTTGTCCCGACATCTGAAATTAGTACCAAGGTTTATTAGTTTATCGCTATACTACGATTAGTTACGGCACACAATTTGAATCATCAGTTCATTAAATAGTTTTTCAGGCTTAATTTTTTAATATTTTATTAAACAGCCATTTTGTTCCGTCTACTTCGATTCGAACCAAAATTTTACCAGTTGATTCCTACATAATATTTGATTTTTTGTACAAAATTTGAGATAAATTGTATAAGTAGTTTTTTAGTAATATTTTTTTTAGCATTCCACTAGGCCGCCATTTTGTTTTGTCGTATTGGATTTTTACCAAAGTCATCCCCATATGACTTTTAATTTTTGACCAAAATTGAAGCCAATCGTGCAAGTAGTTTTTTAGCCATCCGCAAACAGGCAGACCGACGGAATTGAGGAAATATGTTTTTCAGCATCTAGGGACCCTGAAACGTAGAGATCTGAAAAAGTCTCGGAGGGTGATTTTTTCACGATTACAATACTTCCCTTTTGCGTGGGAAGTAATAAAGTAACAAAAATTCAAAAACTTCATTGAGTGTCGAAAAAATAATGTATCTTTTTAAGTAAAACTAAATAATAAACATTTACCAAATAAGTGCTTATAAATTATGAAAAAATAGATATATTTAAATTGGAATAAACATTTGCATACAAAATACTCAAACAATCAATATTATTAAACATTATAATTCCAATATTTATTTAGTTATAACATAATTTTTGAATATAGAAGAGGAGTTCTTTATTTTTCTATAAAATAGTTCATTTTAAAAATTTAAAATTACTTGACAAACAAAAATCTTTTTTGGCTTGTTCGCAACTGAATAAAAATATTTAACTATGAGGTATGTAATTTTATTAAATATTTGCTGCAATTAATTTAAAGTTAAATTTTTATTCATTTGCGAAAAAGCCAAAAAAGATTTTTGTTTGTCAATATAAACGCAACCAATAATCTGAACACATTTAAAAATTACATTATAGATGGCTGCAAATTATCATCTTTTTCATATCTAGGTTACATGTCAAACAAACTGACAAATTTTAAAATTTTGAAATCAATTCTTTTCTATTATTTAATCTGTCTCTCTTACGATCGGCGCACTGATGAGTCCCGATAGGATGAAAGTATTTGTACAACTACTATGTGTCTATAAAAACTTAAGGTAAATGACTTAATTTCTTATGCTTGCTTAAATAATATTATTTATATTATGTATCGAAACATTCCTTAGATAGACTAGTCTACATGTTGAGGTATGTAATTTTATTAAATATTTGCTTCAATTAATTTAAAGTTAAATATTTTTATTCACTTGCGAAAAAGCGAAAAAAGATTTTTGTTTGTCAGTCTAAACGCAACAAATAATCTGAACACATTTAAAAATTAAAATTACTTATTTCTTCAAACTGAAAGCTACTAACAAAAATAAATTCTAATTTTATACCACAGGTATGCGGCTTTAATACATACATAATATGTTAATTTGTTTATTTTAAATTTGTATAGCAATCCTTTTCAATGTTTTCAGTATTAATTAGTAAATTCTACACGAATGTGCTATGCCTTATTTACAAATTTCGCAGGCCTAAAAGCGATCAGTAGGTAAGTCCCTTTACATTTCAGAGATCCATCAAAAATGTCGTCAATCATCGGTCGATGGAGGTGGTACCCACTGTCAATTATTCTTTTCAATTCTTAAGACGTTTGTGGCTTTGTGAATAACACAATAGGAAGCCGAACAGTCGTAGTAATTAATATGTGTTTTAAAGCCACACAATAATAGCTTTCTTCCAGTATGAAACAGAAATAAACAACTAATCGTATAGTAAAAATAATACATACTTTAATTTACACTTGTTTATTGTTACAGTAAATTTTACGAAAAAAGGTTCTGACTGAATTATAATATAATAATAATAATAATAATAGTAATATAATAATAATAAAAGTAATATAATTATAAGTTTTTTCATGTCCAAGGTACAATGTCATTACAAAAAATCAAAAAAAGGCACACAAATAAACAATTTCTCATTAAAGGGTACTTGGGTTAATGTTCATATCTAGTAATCCTAATAATTATGTATTCTAAATAGTAAAACAATTGCATAAGTAGGTATGAACATATTCTATAAACTATAATATAATAAAAAATGCGTGCACACTACAGAGCCAACATTGATACCACAATAAGTTCATAAGTTTTTATGTATTAATTTGATTTCATATATTCTTAGAATTATTGTTATTATTAAGTTTAATACGTACATAATATATCATTTTTAATTATTTTTAATGTCTATGAACTTGATTATTTCACTTCTAGAGCTCTGACTTTTCCAGCTGTTGACATTCTTTTTAAAAAGCGCAGGCGTTTTAGCTGCTCTAATTTCACATAAATAAATAAATAATGTTTTTATTAAGGGCGTGGCCCAGTTAAAGGTTGCTTAGGCTGAAAATAAACCGTTTCATTGCAATATTGTTTTGAATACTATTAGTTAAGTAAGCAAATTTAAAATGTGATTAATACTAAATGAGTAGGATTACAAAAAGGCGATGAAAAAATGTAGTAGGAAGGAATTAATAGAAATATCATTACATATTACTGACATAAAATCTCTTAATATTATGTTTAAAGGTATTAATATTTGTAATAGTTTTTAAATATTATGGTAAAAAATTATAATATATAGAAGTACATTATAGCCAAATAGGTATGACACCACTGTCCAAATGTTTTATTGACTCTAAATTCTTTAATTCGTATGTCACTTGTGATTTCATGTGATTAACAAAGCTATTATATATGTTGATTTAAATATTGTTTAATTACCAAACTTCTAAAGAACAGTTGACTTGTGTCAAACATTTTGTTTTCCATATACAGATCATCGGTAGGAAACATTTAATCTTTATTATAAATAATTTTTAAAATCCATGTTTCTGTTACTTCAAGATTCAAGCAAATGTTAGTAACGCTCCCCCCTCCCCCAGGCAACTATAAAATGATTATCATTTTCCCTTAATTTGATGCAGCTTTTGTTTCACACCTAACGGAAGAATCGGACCATATCTCATCGAGGTAAATTATTATTGAACAATTTTCATTACGGTATTTCTTATAGATGTTGTATATTCAAGACACCAAAGAAAAGATAAAATTCTCCAAAGGCTAGTTTCATCATTAGTGAGCCATTGTTTCAGATATCCTAATACAGGTAGATGTTGCTCTTCGTAGATGATGCAGATATTTCGTCTTCGTCGAAACATTTGGTGGAACCGGAACGTCTTTACGCTTCTTTCTTGATGTGGCGGGATTCGACACGATTCTTTTTACTGTAGCCAGAGGCAGTGCGAGTGGTACGGTTGCGCCAGGGCCTTTGGGGTTCCGACGGCCCGGTTAAAGTCTACAGAACAAACTATCGTATTAGAACTATCGATAGAACTAAAAACTATCGATCGAAAAATTTAGTGCCTCCCCATTTTGTAGGTAGACCACGCCGATATTTTTTGACCGTAATATTTCATAGATATTGATCATGCCTCGGAACGTTTCTGGGATTTTGTGAATATCTACCATGGTTATGGAAAACAAAATTTTTTTTCTACGCCAACCATTAATCAAGTTAATCAAACTTCTAGACCTCTCCTTCTCAAATAAAGAACTCGCCATGAAAATGTGTTCAATGGTTTATTTAGGAACTTAAATAAACAAAAAATCAGTACTTTGTCCACTATAATGATTCATGTGAAAAATGAGAACAAATACTCTGGAATACGTCAAACAAAAATATTGATTGGACGAACATTCAAACCCTTGTTGGGCCGCCTCTATTTAGAGTGACTCCTTAACTCTCTCGGGCATAGAATCCACTATTCTATGAAATGAAATTTTGGGAATAGCTTTCAATTCACGTAAAATGGCGCCCACCATCCATTCCCTTCCCGATTCAACCGCAACTTAAGGTTACTCCATACATCACTGGCGCGATACTGTCTTTTAAGTAAGTCGTTGACGATTCTTGCTCTATGAGGACGAGTATTGTCGTCGACTAAAACAAAGCCGCTCCCAAAATTCTCTGCAAAGAGTAAAACAATGTCTCTCAAACATCTCTTTAGATATGTCGCCGCAGTTATACATTCCCCAATTGGTACAATCAATTAAGTCCTACCATTCCTCGTGATTTCACCCCGAATGCCACCCTCGCTTCCATATGCTCTTCTTAATCGTACCCCTTTTTTTCTCCACATTCTATAGGTTAAATCTAGCCACATCCAAAAATATACACGCTGCCCATTCTGCTATTCCTCAATATTGATGATCCTTGCCCTTTCCGTCCCGGTTACATATTTTAAAATTTCTTAAAAATGTATACAGGGCCACTGATTAATCAGGATTCTGCTCAACCTGCTTGACGTAAAAAGCTGAATTTTCGCATACATTGTAGGATGTGAAGGTTCGTTAGGAAGGGATTTTTTTTTTCAAAAATCAAATTTCAAGAGGATGAAACCACCCCTTAATTATTCCAAAAAATCGGAAATAATTTACAAACAAAAATCTCCCAAGCCACTGTTGACAAAAACGGAAAGAAAACGTGGTTTATAAAGATGTATTATTATTAATATTATTCAATTTAGTACTATAATGCAAGAGTCTGAGCTTGAGTATTCAAAATGCAGATTCCTTCTGTATTAAAATTATTAAGTTTTTTTTATATAGAAAGACAATTGACGCTGTAAAATTCTGACATTATTTTGTCTAAGCATAGTACACAAAATAACTCCTTAATTTGCTATTAAGGACATTTCTTTCCCATGTGGTATTCTTTACGAAGACGAATTCTTTTGAATAGGTTCAAGGATGTGAAGAATTGAAGGAAAAGCTATGCCCGTTCCCCAAGTCATTATCATCCTTTGCTTTTGTCGTTTATTTAATTATATATATATATATATATATATATATATATATATATATATATATATATATATATATATTTTTATTACTGTTATTATGAAAAAACTAGGTCAGAGAAATCGTGTTTTTATTTTTGTAATATAAACTTTCTTTGCAAAAGGCTTGTAAAAGTACGTAAAAAATTATATGCAATTGAATTTCAATAAAGAACTCCCGTGTGAACGTTTCATATTCACACGGACAAGTGCATTTCAAATTGTATTACAATAACCACTTAAAGTAAAGAACCGTGTATGTTTTCACCACATAAAATAATATGTTCTTCACCCCAGTTCTATAGATATCGCATAACGCGGCACGTGACGACCTAGGGCTTCCCGGCTTTTCGGCACGTGACCTATTGAAGCAGCCTGTTCTCATTAGGAACTCATCATTCCAGTTGTAAAATAATCATTATATATTTTTTAAAGAATTACTATTTTGCACTTAAATAAATTGATTCAGTAAGTTTCATGAGTGTACGAATTTATAAGCTTAGTAATTTAGAATTTGAAACTACAAAAACAAATTTCTTGGGAAGTCGAGAATATTGTAGAAAATCTTTCTTCTCAGTCCTTTGATAGTAGATAAATCGCCCTCTTGAATAAAAGTTTGAATTTTGCAGAGCCTCCGGTAAAAAAAAGTTTACCAACTATTATAGCGAATATCGAAAGTTCCATTCAACACGTGCCAGAGGCAACTAAGGGATTCATTAGAAAGGCTTGCAGAAATCAAATCTCAAAAAACGTTGTTAACAACAAATCAAAATATGTTTCTCATAAAATACTGAAGTTATCCAGGGACTGAAGAAAAAAGAATGTTTTTATTTCAAAGCTGACAAAGGAAATAAGGTTGTTATACTAGACAAAACAGATTATTTTGAAAGAGTAGACAATTTGATTCAAACTGGTCCTTACGATTTAATAGAGAAAAACCCTTTGTCAAAATGATAATAGAAGTAGAAAGTACCTTAAAACAGCGTGAAAACCTTGTGCTCGATAAACTAAAATTCAAACTAACACATAGTAACCCACAGTTATCTAAAGTGTATTGTCTTCTTAAAATCCACAAACCTAGGAAGTCCATGAGATCTATTATTTCAGCTGTTGGATCACCAACGTACAATATTTCAAAATGGTTAGTAGAAGAATTCAGCAAATTAAATATCTCGTACGATAACTTTGAGGTTACTAACTCTAACTAAATTCTTAGATAAAATCAAGAATGTTCACTTAAAAGAAGGTGAAATTTTATTACCTTTTGATGTAAGCTCATTGTTTCCTAGTGTACCCATACCACTAGCTTTAGAGTACCTAAAGGAACTAATTGAATTCAATAATTTGAAGAAAGAAATTATAGATGAATATTTGCTTCTCACAAAATTATGTATGAATCAAATTTTTTTCCAGTTCAACAATAAATATTATAAACAACTTGAGGGAACTGCCATGGACAATTGCTTATCTCGGTTTCTTGCAAATTTGTTTATGGGTAGATTAGAAACCCAACTCAAAAAGGAACTCAAGTATTTTCCAAGGGTGTGGTATAGATACGTAGACGATATATTTGCTATTTTTGATACTAAAACAGAAAATTTGGGTACTTTCTTAGAAACATTAAACAATAAATATCCTTCCATTAATTTTACGTACGAAAAGGAGAACAATAGGTAATTACCTTTTCTCGGCGTTAGTTATTAGAAATAACCATAACTTAGAATTTGATATTTATAGGAAATTTACTGATAGGTATATAACATCCGACTCATTTCATTGTCGTCAACACAAAATGGCAACATTTCATTCCCTAACTCACAGGTTAGTCAATTTTTCATTAAGTAAAGAACGTTTTAACAACGAAATGAATCGGATTAAAAATATAGCTAAAAGTAATGGATATAATGATAATTTTCTACGTAAATTAGTAAATAGACACAAGCTTAAGAAAATGTTAAAAGATGCCACTACTCTTCAAGCACCTGAGGTTCCCAATAAGTTCATAGTAATCCCATATGATCCCGGATATATGAGAGGTCTAGAAAAATTATTTAAAAACGTAGGTTTTAGAATCGGCTACAAAACGGAGAACAGTTTGAAAAATCTCCTTGGAAACCCTAAAGACAAAGTCGTCTTGAAGTTCAGTTTTTTTCCTAGATATAAACAAATAATACTGCTCGCATGTCCTGAATAGGTGAGGAAAAATTGATCAAGAACGATTACTGCAAACAGGCGAAAGAAATGCTACCAAAACCTTGTAGATCGAAAGTTGCGTGGTTAATGTTGGAAGATGACAGGTAATTGGTGACCTAATTAACATTTTAACAGATCGTTCAGTTGTAAAACAGAGGACGGTTAATGATTAGGCATTCTCTTATTTCTAATAGCATAAAGACCTACAACTACTTGCCGCTAAGCCTGAGAAGTGTTACCGACTTAAAATTATTCCGAAAATCAATTTAGACGTTTAGAACAAAAAGCATATTACAATTTACAGGAATACTTTTCTGACGAGTTGTAACGTTAAGGGTGGAACAAATTTTTTGTTACTGCATGCGAGCCTTTTGCCTGCTATTCTATTATTGTAACATTACCTGTTTGTTTTTTTTACATGTTTTTATCCATCATTTTAGATAGATTTAGAATGACTTTATACATATTACATTTTTATGACTTTTGTATTTTGACTAAGATGTTGATTTGTTTTTGTTTACGTTTTTCTGCTTGGATGTTCGAATTTTATAACTTTTCAACATATTTCTTTACAGCTTTTTCAACAGGATTACTCTTATAATATTAAAGCATATTTTGAGTTTGAGTTTGAGGAGAGCCCTTACGATCTCGTCAATACAAAAAGTGAAAAATACACTACTGATTAGATGGTTGAAAATAATAAATCAACATATTATTCTATGTAAACAAACCCTTTTTATAAATTTTAAGATCTTATTAAAATATTTTTATAAAAGCCAACTTTTCTTAATTTACTGTTAAGAATCGCAAGCGGAAACCCTTGTTTCTATTTCATTTTTTAAGCCCCACCTGATGATAAATATGTATCCGCCATGTTGGCGGCGCCATTTTGATTTTTGACTAAAAATTCATTATTTGCAATTTTAGACATCCCAGAGAACGATTTTTAGTCGAATTTTCACAAATGAATTCGTCCATAATTTGCACTTTTAATAACCCCAGATACCGTTTTCCGTCGAATCGGCCTACAAATAACAATACTTGTCAGCCAGATTGGAGCTTCCATCATAACAACTTTATATAGGCTAATTAAAGGTACTCAGCAAAACTGCAGTGTTTTTGGGTAAAAATATTGCGATTTAACCAAATTTACCTCAGTCCAAAAGTTGATAATAACCGAGATACAGGGGGTCAAAGTTCTAACTTTTTTCTTGATAATTTATCAAAATGGCATTTTTTGTGTCACGGTGTACTAGCCTAAATGTTAAATGTTATGTATTTTCCACTTTTTTACGTAAAAAAGGCATACTTTGTAAATATCGTTCCGAGTGTCCGTTTTCCTGATATCTGAGTATCAGTTATTTAGTACACCTCAAATTCCCAAATGATTTTTTTTTATCGAAGTAGACTGTTATTAAATCAGATGTCAGTTGTAGTAATAAACGCTACACACTGAGTTACTGTCAAATTTTGCTAGTGTTGGCATGACGTGTTTCGCATAGTTTTTAAAAGATGTTTTCATAAGTATGAAATGCCAAGGCATAACGAGTTTTCTAACGAAGAGATGCGGGAAATGGTGTGAGTATACGTGCAGAACAACTTTAATGGACACAGGGGCCATGTACGACATTTAGAAATTTATGCACAAGCAGACAGCCAGATTTTAAAATTTTTAAGAATCTTTATGACCGACTGGGAGAAGCAGGTTCTTTTCGTCCCAAACGATATTTTGCAGGACACCCTAAGACTATAACTTCCGACCAGGAAGAAGAAATTTTGATGCGGGTAGCGGAAAACCCCGAATTAAGTTCTTAAGTAATTGAGACTTTCTGCGAGAACTGGTGTAGGCAAATCCACCGTTTTCAAAATTCTTCATGAAAAGGGACTGTATTCATTTCATTTCACGCCAGTGCAAATGCAATCTATTGACAAATGATTTGCCAGTTGTCGTATTCAGTACAATGCTGATCCGTTGTTTTTAAACAAAATATTATTTACACATAAAGCAACGTTTACACGTAGAGAAGTGTTCAACTTCAACATGCTTATGATTTAGAAAATCCACATTTTATAGCCGCACGTCATTTCCAACATGAATTTAAAATTAACGTTTGGTGTGGCATTATTGATAATCATGTACTAGACCCTTTCGAATTACCTCCTAATTTAAACGGTGAAGTATACCTTAATTTCCTCCAACCACAGTTACCCGAATATTTTGATGAGTACTCTTTAGAACAAAGACAAAGCATGCTGTTCATGCAGGATGGAGCCCCAGCACACTTCTCTAGACCTGTCAGAGATTACTTAAATAGATAATTTCCTCATCGCTGGATAGCCCGTAGAAGTCAGATGCCTTGGCCGCCACGGAGCCCCGATTTCATTCCGCTTGCTTGCATATGGGGATATGTGAAGTTACTCGTGTATAAAGAAGCAGTGAATACTCGAGAAAAATCGTGGAATAAAATTGTACTATGGAACGGTTTCGAGATGATCGGTTCTTATTTAAGATTAAATGTATTAAAGAAAATGGAAATCACTTTGAACATTTATTGTCGAAAAATGTCTCTTTTTTTATTCTTGCTGTTGTGTTGTTTTTTTGTGTTCCCTTATTATTGCTGTTGTAGCGAAGTATTTCAATAAAAATTTTACATTTGGGAATTTGAAAAGGTGTTCTGAATAATTGATACGCAGATATCAGGAAAATGGTCATTCGGGGCGACCTTTAGAAAGTATACATTTTTTGCGTAAAAAAAGTTGGAAATAAATAATATTGAATATTTAGGCTAATATATTGTGACACAAAAAAGTTATGTCATTTTAAAGAGATTAATGTTCCGTAAGTGGCGCCCTCTACAAGTGGCATTCGAACTAAGATCAAATTTAAATTTCCCGTCTCAAAAAAAACCCGAATTCTTAATTTCGTGCCTTTCTGTCACCGTGTTGATAAATTATTGAGAAAAAACGAAATGAAAATTACAACTTTGACACCCTGTATCTCGGTTATTATCAACTTTTGGACTGAGTAAGGTAAGCTTATTAAATCGCAATATTTTCGCCTAAAGAATCTGCAGTTTTGGTGTGTACCATTAATTAGCGGACACCATGTATACGAGAGCGTCAAATTGTACTCTCCAATTTTGAACTTAATCGGATAGGTGTAAGTACTTCACATACATATTTATTCTCTATAATAATAAAAAGAAGCCAGCTAAGGAGTGGTAAAAAAAGTATTTTAAGCTTTCCAAAAAGCACATTGTAATATTATAAAATAAAACCATTTCAATAGAAAATTAGTATAATTATACTAGTCTTTATTCATTAATTCAAAATCAGTTGATTGTCTTAGTAGATCCAAAAAGATTTTATAATTATGTTTCAAACCGCAAATTGCCTAAAAAATTGTCATTTAATTTTGGCAATTTGCTTATAGCTTCATTAGGTAGCAAATTTAAAGAATTATGTTGATATGCATTTTGTCATAATGTGGGAATATAGCATGGGTGGTCTAAATTTCTGCAGATTTAGAAAACAAACCAATTTATTATTCATTAAATTAACTGGCCATCGTATCCTTTGTTAAGTTTTTTTTAGCATGTAAAGTGGAACACTAATAAATACGATAATTATATCAAAATATAAATAGAAAAACTTTGTTATTTTGATTATTATTACGTAAGTTCTTTATTTTTAAAGATTACAAAGAAAATTACAGCATCAATTTCCTAAGATGCTAACATAAGCTCAGTTCTGTCGAATGAAAGGGCATCTTTATTTACCTTTAGTTACAGTAGTTTTTCATTGATTAATAAAAACAAGATCATATTATTTGTAACAGAGCCCGTATGGAGTTCATTTCAATTAGTAGCCCATGGATCGCCGAAATGACTTTTTTTAATTGTTATTTTAACAATGACGCCAGAATTTAATTTTTCTATATCTTCAAAAACTTTAATGAACAATGAAAAGAACTCAGGAATGAAAAAAATCTCATTATTTATATAAAACAATATCATGCATTTTACAAAAAAAAAGATTTCATAGAAAATTTAACATAAGGTTAGAACTAGTTTAACTATATAGTATACTGTTCGACATGTCTCTCTAAGATATTAGGGCTGTGTTAGATCTAATTTACTATTCTCTCTATTCTCTATTCTTATACTTAGGTCCTCAATATAGCAATAAGGAGTATTGTAAACTGAGGCTTTTATGTGCCCCCAGAAAAAAACAAGTCCATGGAAATTATATGTGGACTATTCGGTGGCCAACAGGTTGTTCTTAACTTTCCAATCCATTAGTTATAGCCCGCACTTAAAAAATCTTTAACACCATATATAAGGCGAGGCCCCATCTTGTTCCAAATAACATTTCTATAAACGTCTAGTGGCAAATCTTCCAGATATCCGCAATATTACCTCATAAAAAATAAAGGTATCTCTCACCTTTTACAGGGCCGTCATATGTTATAGAACCTAATACATGGTTTGCAATAACCCCTCACTAAACACTTAAAGATTGTCTTTCTTGGATTTCTTCAATCTATCTCGGATTTTGATTGGACCAAAGACATATTACCTCTACTCGTAGAAAACGAAAGTTTATTTGTAAACAATATGCGACTTATAAAATTGTCGTCTAGTTCATTTCTTCTTATTATTGTACAAAACTCATCCCCTTTATTGTATTGGACCCTTATAATTTATAAGGATACCATTTATGTTTTCCAAACACTTTTTTAGTCGACCCTATACAGACGGGGATATCTCAAGCTAAATCTCCAATATACTAACTTGGGTACTGCTGTAGGTTTTTTTTTGTTATTTTCTATATATATCATCAACATATCAAGTGTTTCATCGTTAGTAAACACGTTTAAAAATCTTTACAGATGTTTATAACTTTGAAATATCATCGGTAAACAAAAAATTTGAATGTCACTATAACGAAGCATAGACTATATTTAAGAAGTCCCCGTAGGGCTCTTTCCCAGATATTGTGATCTGTTTGATTTAATAAATGAAAAACGACTGAACTAAAGGTATGTGGGTTATGTAATCAGAAAAGAAGCTATAAAATTAGCTATAAATAAATATACCTTCCACTTAAAAAAAGTGAAATTTTATTGATATCTCAAAAAATTTTAGTAGTTTTTTTGCTGATCCACATAAAACCTTCACGAAATTAAAAAAAAATAATTTTTTAATCATATTCATATGCTAAGGTCGTTCAAAACTCTTGCAAAAAAATGAATACACTCTTCAGTGGCGGCTCGTGGTCAATTTTTCAGGAGGGTCAATATATATATATATATATATATATATATATATATATATATATATATATATGTATTTATATATACCTAATTTCCTAATTACTATATTTTACACCACAGTAATCTGAAGAAATCATAGACATAAAACAATAAAATGCCCTTATCCCTTCGCAATTACATATCCAGTCTTTAAAACATTAATTTTTTCAATTAATTTAAACTACAAAATCAACAAACAAGTCTTGAAAATAAAATAATTTCTATAAAAAAACGCAATCGTAACCACAACCTATCACACGATTCACATTAAACGCACGAACTGACAAAAATGTCTAAATTAGGGGTGGGCGATAATTATCGATGTTTGGAAAACATCGATGTTTCACGTTCGATGTTCGATGTTTTTTCCATCGATGTTGTTATCTTAAACTATCGATAAAAACATCGATATTTTAAAGAATTTGCATCGATGTTTTGCTAAAAATTTCAATTACAAATTAAAAATACACAAAAAGGAAGCTTTCCTAGCGAGTCAGCAATTTTCTGGTTTTCCAGCATTTAAAATACCAATCGAACGCGCTTTGGGTTGTTTGACTTGACTACGATAGATGGCGACACATTGCATTATTTCTGGGAAGTCCCAATTTATGTCTCTGGTTGTTTTACTTGTATTTTGTTGATTGTCGTGACGTTAGTGTTAAGTTATTAGTTTTTTTGCGTGTTTGGTATGGCTCCAAGAAAAAGTATTTTGTGGCGTTATTTCGAAAAATGTAAAAATGCACCAGAATTATCTCAGTGCTTATTGTGTCCAAAAAAAATAAAGACCTCAGGAAACACTTCAAATCTGAAATGTCACCTCCAAGGCACACATCCGAAGGAATTTGAAAGTTTGTTTAAAATGGAGAAGTCCAATAAAAATAAAAGGATAGCACCGGAAAACGTAGATGATTCCAATCCAGAAGAAAATATTGAATTTATTACTGTAAGTAGTCCCAGCTGTACTCCCAGTACCTCAGCAGCTCGTGGCGACGAAAATGACTTGTCTTTTTCTTCATGCAGCAGCAGTGTAAGTACTGTAGGTACATTATCTTCGAAGAATCATAAGGAGTGTGAGAATCAACCAAAAATTACTCAGTCGTTTAAAAATATTTTTTCTTGGTCAGGAGATGGAACAAAATTTAATAAAACAACCACTGCCATTTTATATATAATATGCAAAGATTTTCAACCCATTTCGATTGTTGAGGATGAAGGTTTTAAATACTTAATGAAAACCGTAGCCCCACAATACAAAATACCTTCTCGCAAGACAATTAGTGCCCTGCTGGATAAAAAATATGATTTAGTTGCGAGTTTATTTAAAAACAAACTTGAAGGTAAACACTTAACCATTACGACTGATATATGGACTGATATGCAGACTCGAAGCTACCTTGGGGTTACTGTTCATTTTGGTGAGGAGGCTCAAATACATTCGGGTACTCTTGGTGTTATCGAATTAGATAATAGACACACATCTGAATATATAGTAAGCAAAATGGAAAATGTTTTAATAGAATGGAACATTGCTAATGAGAATGTTACATCAGTAGTCACGGATGGTGCAGCAAATATGTGCAAAGCAGTTGATTTATTATTTGGTAATAATCGCCATATACATTGTTTTGCCCACCAGCTGAACCTAATTGCTGAAAAAGCTATAAGACCCATAACTGCTTTACAACAAATAATAAAATCAATAAAAGATATTATGACGTGGTTCAAGCAAAGTGTAGTGGCCGTAGATGAGTTAAGAAAAGCACAGGCGGACCACGTTGAAAAGAAACTTGTGCAAATGGTCCCTACAAGATGGAACTCTACTTATCATATGATATGCCGATTTTTAGAGCTCAGAGAAGAAGTTAATGCTATTTTAAATAGACATGCAAGTGCCCCTGTCATGATAACAGCACGTGACATAGAGGAATTAAAAATTGTCATGTTGCTTCTGGAACCCCTCGATAATGCAACTAGACAACTTTCTGGACAGACATATACAACAAGCAGTATTGTAATACCATTAATTTTCAACTTGGAGAGAAGCATCTCATCAGTTGACGCCAGTGCGACAAATTCCTCAGATACTGTGCAGTCTCTTAAAACCAACCCTTTGAAGGAAATGAAAAGTCGGTTTGGACCAGCAGAAAAAGTACATTTATTAGCAGTGTCTACATTATTGGATCCCAGATTCAAGAAAATTTATTTCAAAGATCCCTTAAACTGTGCTAGGGGTGTTGAAATAATAAATAAAGCGTTGTCCCAAACACATCAACATCCAGCTGCTGAACCACCTAAGGAAGATACTACGGGTAAGACTAGTAAGCATTTTATTTTTTTAATTTTCGGAATTCGTGTCAATTTTAATTTTACATAATTACTTTTAAAACAGTTTAATTCTAACTACATGTGTTTTTTTGTAACACTGAAATTTATTAATAATTATACCTAAATTATTTTTTATTGTACTTAAGTAAAGAACTCATATTAACAACTATTTCTGCTCTAAATATGACGTTTTCCCCCGAGTTTTCTGTGAACTTACTATGTATTCAGTTATTTTCAGAACCAAAAATGAACACTCAGTTGTGGGCCGGTCACCATGAAATGGTGCAAGAAAATATGGCGCGCTTTATTGCGCAAGAAGATTCCTTATCGGAAATAACCTCCTACTTGAAAAGCCCACTTCAGCCCTTGAATGGAAATCCTTTAGATTGGTGGAAATCAAATAACCATGTTTATCCAAGGCTGCATCCAATTGCTACAAGATATCTGACAGTAGTGGCAACTTCGGTACCATCAGAAAGCCTTTTTTCGAAGGCTGGGTTGACTGCGACAAAACAAAGAAGCCAAATTAAACCAAAAAGACTTTCCAAAATTTTGTTTCTAAGTTCTATAGATAGAGTGTTGTGGGAGTTGTGATTTTTTAACATAATTTTTAAATTTAAATATTCCTAAGGGTATATAATTTATAAGCTATTTTGTTAGTTTGTTTATATATTATATTTTAATTTCAGCAACTATACAGAATGTTCACATTTAGTTTTTATATTGTGTGCAGTGCAGTTTTTAATGTTTTAGGTTTAGGTTAGATAACTCATGTTTTTTATACTGTTATAATTCTTAGGGTGTAGTTTTTGTTAGTAGAAAATATGTTTGTTAATTTTATTTTTTTAATCCTTGTTTAAATTTGTTGGTTTATGACCTTTAATATTTCTTGTTTACTATGTTAGTATGTTGGTTTTTAAAACTTCAAATAAATATATATTTTAAAATTCATTTTTAACAATAAAATTAAAGAACAAGAACACCTATACCCGAATATCGATGTTTTTGCGATGTTCAAACATCGATGTTTCAAATTCGATATATCGTTAATATCGATGGAAGGCTGTCGATGTCGACATCGATGTCCAACATCGATGTTTTCTTTCGATGTCCCATCCCTGGTCTAAATTTCCTCGGCGCGGCTGTTTACCCAAAATTTTTTATCGGAAACACTCGGAAAAAACTCGCTTCCCTTTATAACCACGAGGTCCTCGCGGGCCATCCGCCTCGTGATCTAACGAAACGAAACCTCCGGAGATCCCTGCGCGGGGCATCGATAGTATGAGTGCCGAGGAATAAGTGAACGTTCGACGAGTTTACAAGCCTAGAATAATAGAAGGAAATTCCAAACTTAAAAGAAATTAAAAAAAAATAAATTATTTATTATTTTCTGTTTGGAAATATTTATTGGGGTGTCATTGACCATACGACCTAATGGAGGAGCCGCCACTGCTCTATATATACAGGAATTTTGGTTACAAATGCACCTCCCATTAATGTTCCTATTTTTATAGTTAAAGTTTATTGAAATTGTAACTTTTTTTTAGTGTAGTTTGCATGAATACAAGGTGTTTAATTTTTCTTTCGACAACAAACGTTGGCTTTTTAAATTAATACCCTGTATATTATATATCTATAAATTGTTTATTTTCTTGCTGATCATAAATATGATAGGTTTGGCACCTTTATTTTTAAAAACCCCAATAAATTGGAAGAAAACTTTGCCATAAAAAGCAATGCAGGTATTCATATTATTGACTCCCCTATCTAGTAGAACGTTTCTTGTCCCTCTCTAACACATTGCCTATAGAGCAAGTTTTTTCGTGATTTTCTCGGGTGTCTTTAAAGGTATCAAACCTGTTATATTTATAATCAGTAAGAAGTAACCCATGTGTTAAACATATGATATATAGGGCATTACATTTAAGAAACTAAAGTTGAAGTTGATTTTAGAAAAGCTAAACACCCTGTATATCTGCAATCTACATAAAACTTTACTTTGACTTTTTTTTTTAAACAAAAATAGACTTATCTTTTACACGTAACAGAGTTTAAATAATAAATTTAGTAATATCGTGTTAATACCTGTTTTTACACTGGTAATACATAGTGTAGGTATTTAAATATGTCAAGGTAGCCATTTCATAGCACGTGTAATAATGTTGTTGAAATCTATCAATTTAATACAAAATTAACTATATTCGCAGCAGAACTGCAGGTCATAAAACAAGCTTTTGAATATATTTACCATAACCCCTTATCGTCCAAATACATTATCTTTTCAGATTCCCGATCATCCCTCAGGGCAATAGAAAATACTGTAATGGACATAATATACAAGAATCCTCTAATCGTCGACATATGCTCTAAACTCGCCACTTTGAAATGAGCTATTGTCAGAATTAAGATCGTTTATGTTAAAAGTCATACCGTCATCACAATTAACGAATTAGTTGATAACATTGCTAAAAAGCCAATTCAAATTAAAAGAAAATGGAAGGAATGTTAAGCCACAGAGCAGCGTTGCTAATTTTAAAATAATTTATCAGTAAAAGTTCGATTTTTTGCTGGTTGGTAAAATAAAGAAAATGAACATTTACTAGACATTGTTAACATCATCCCGTTTAATAAAGGTGTAGCAAATAGGTTAGTTGACTACTTTTGTTTCCATTTAGGTAAAAAATGAGACCAAATACATCAAAAACATCACTAGCCAGTACCCGCGACCTCGTTCGCGTATGGCAACAAGGAAAGGGATATAAAGAGGTACTTAAATCGCCTTTATAAACCATTGTTGCATTTTCTTTCAATTTTTGTGGAACACCCTTATACATTTTAAAAAAATATGTACGTAAATAAAATATACCTGTTCAGGGTTTTTTTTAACTAACGGTTTCTTAAATATAAAATATAAAATATTTTAACATTTAAGGAGACGAGCCTTGAAATTTGAGTTTTGAAAAATCCCTTCTTATCAAACATCTACATCCTACAGCCAACTTGAATATAAAAAAAATCAGCTTTTTACGTCAAGCGGTTTGAGCAGAATGTTGATTAATTAGTGACGCGATTTTTTAGAAATTTTAAAATATGTAAAATAATCAAATAAAATACACGAGTGTAGCGTTTTTCCAAAAAAACTAACCGTTCAAAAAATCGTATTGTAATCTTTAAGGGGCGGTTTCACTCCCTTGAAATTCGAGTTTTGAAAAATCCCTTCTTATCGAACCTTTTTATCCTACTATCAACCTGTGTGCCAAAATGCAGCTTTTTACGTCGAGCGGTTTGAGCAGAATCGTGATTAAACAACGACCCTATTTTTTGAAACATCCTGTATAAATTTAAATTTTAAAAAATAGTGTTGAAAGGTCTCAGTAACCAGACTATCATTTAAAAAAAAATCTTATAAATCGGTGCAATACAACTCTCTCACGAACTTGCTGAAAAAATTTTGTTACGGCCGGTTGCAGAGAGCTTAATTAAAGTTTAGAATGTTTACCGAAATGTTAAATTTGACAGCGAGTTCCTAGATTTCTATAAGCAGCTTCTCAAACCCGAAAACTCGGTTAAATATTCTAAACAGCAATTAAGTTTTGTGCAACCGGCTAGTGTTTTAAATATATAGATAATAAAAGTTCAAAATCTAGAACTTTACTGTCAGATTAAATATTTCTATTTAATCTGAGCAATTTACCTAATGCCAGTTTAAAACATAAACAAAATTTGTTTAAAACGGGATACCAGCTTGCAGCCAGCGTTGCCACGATATAATAATTTTTTTTAGTTAAAATTACATTTTTTGGCTGGTTTTAAGTCGGTAAATCAGCGAAAGTGAATATTATACAATGCGTGTAAAAAGTTTCGCATCAGAGTATTATTTGAAAACAGGTGCATGTTATTAAAAAACGTTCTGTATTAAACTTATAAGGTTTAAAAAATCTACAAAACAAGGATACCGTTAATTATAAGGGTGGCTCGAAAAGTCGTGGCCAACCACAATTTTGTTTTTTTTAATGGAATGACCCTTTTTTCAACAAAATAAAAAAATAAATTTAAACCGTTCTTTAATTAAATGCTGAAAATATCCACCTCCAAAAGCTAAATTATAATAAAATGTGCCAATGATAGTTTTCAATGTTTCAAAACTAATAGATTAATTTTTTCAATAATTCTTCTTCTCAAATGGTTTAGATCAGCAGGTTTTGTCACGTATACTCTATTTTTAAGTTTTCCCAGAGATAATAATCAAGACCATTCTAATTGATCCCTACGTCCTATACAATGGCTAGAAAAAGTATTATTGATGTAAGCTCTTACATTTTACTTAAAATGAGGTGGCGCTCTATCTTGCTGCAACCAAACATATCCTAAAAGTGGGTCTATTATGTTTGTTATTGCTGGCATAATTTGATTTCTGCTGTCAGATTCCATCTATAAAAATTGGCCCCACTAATATGTTGGCAATAATACCGGCCCACACATTTTATTTACTTTCAGAGGGCGTTGCGTGTATTTCCCGCATCCAATGTGGGTTTTGATCTGTCCAGTAAAGACAACTGACAGTCCTATTTAACTAAATGTGGCCCCATCGGAGAAAAGGATGTGAATAATTGTTATTTTCTTCTTGGTTTTGCATCACTACTTCGCAAAACACCATTCTACGATCGAAATCGTCTTCTGATAATTCTTGAACTAAAGTTATTTTGCAGGGATGATAATTACTGTCTTTTAAAATTTTTCCAACTGATTAAAACAGACATCAATTTCCTCGAATCTTTGAACCGTTCTTACAACTGTAGAAAAAAATCTGTTACCAGTTTATATTTATGTCAGAATATACAAAATGTAAGTATATATGCAGAATATATCCTTGTTGACGTTTTTTAATGAAGCTATTTCCGAAATAATTCACTGGTCTGAGACTTTTTACATAAAGTGTATACTAGACATGATTATCATTTCTGATTTTCAGTTTTCACTGTAACTTATCCCCAATTTTCAATTTATATACGTAATCGAAATATTTCTCGAATACTGCCTATTATGCAATGAGATGATTCCTGTAATGTTTGCCCAACAAATTACCCTGATTTTAATCCGCGTATACATCGCTTACAAACAATCGCAACTCCGCTAATCGAAAACAATGCCCTATCGAGATCGGTTGTTCGTTCTTTTGTATAGAAATCGGTTCCACCCTTTTGAATTTATCCCGTTTGTTTATTATCGCATAATTGTTTACTTTTGCTGGTGAATATACAAGGGGAAAAATGATAAGTAGAGAAGACTACAAAAAAAATATGAAGTTCACAGCGGAAAATTTTGACATCTATAAGTTAAGTTCGCTTAAAAATATGTATATTTAACACACTAAGAGCCGGTTGCAGAAAGGTCAATTAAAGTTTAGAATGTTTAACGGAATGTGAAAATTGACAGGAGGTTTCTAGATTTCTGTAAGCAGCTTGTCAAATCCGAAAGCTCGGTTAAATATTCTAAACAGCAATTAAGTTTGGTGCAATCGGGGGTAAGCCAAATTTTCCAGCAAGTTGGTGAGAGTTGTATTGCACCGATTTATGAGATTTATTTTTGAAATAATCGTCTGGTGACCGAGACCTTTCAACACTATTTTTTGTATTCGAAATTTATACAGGGTGTTTCAAAAATAGTGTCACTGATTAATTACGATTTAGCTCAAATTGCTTGACGTAAAAAGCTGCATTTTGGCACACAGGTTGATAATAAGATGTAGAGGTTCGATAAAAGGGATTTTTCAAAACTCAAATTTTAACAATTTCGTGAGAGAGTTGTACTGCACCGATTTATATGATTTTTTTTTTAAATAATCATCTGGTGATTGAGAACTTTCAACACTATTTTTTTGTATTGTAAATATATACAGGGTGTTTCATAAAATAGGGTCACTGATTAATCACGATTCTACTCAAACTGCTTGTCGTAGAAAACTGCTTTTGGTTGATAGTAGCATGTAGAGGTTCAATAAGAAGAGATTTTTCAAAACTCAAATTTCAGGGGGGTGAAACCGGCCCTTAAATATTACCACTTTTTTTTCAAAAAACGATTGTTTTTTTCTAAAAACGCTTAAGCTCATGTATCTTATTTGGTTATTTTACATATTTTAAAATGTATACAGGGTGTTTCAAAAATCGGGTCACTGATTAATGAAGATTCTGCTCAAAACGCTTGACGTAAAAAGCTGAATTTTGTAATACAGGTTGAATGTAGGAGGTTCGATAAAAGAGACTTTTCAAAACTCAAAAAGAGGGTGAAACCGCCTTTTAAATATTACAATATTTTTTATTTTAAAAACGGTTGGTTTTTCGGAAAAACGCCTAAACTCGTGTATTTTATTTGAGTATTTTACATATTTTAAACATTTACAAAAAAATATACAGGGTGCTTAAAAAAATCGGCTTTGACGTAAAAAGGTGAATTGTGGGATACAGGATGATTGTAGGATGTGGAGGTTCGATAAGAAAGAATTTTTTAAAAATCAAATTTAAAGGGAATGAAACCGTCCCTTACATATTAGAATATTTTTTATTTAAAAAACGGTCAGATTTTCAAAAAAACGCCTGAACAGGTATATTTTAATTTATTTTTTTTATATTTTATAAAATTGTATACAGAGTGTTCCAAAAAATAGGAAATAATTTATAAACAAAAATCTCTCAAGCCCTTGTTTCCTCTTTACATACTTAATCGTGGGAAGAGCTGCTTGCAAAAGAATTATATCTTTTGGCGATGTTCAGCACTGCCCAACTTTTTGTGCATGTTAAAGATTGTGCAAATTTTAGACCGCTTAAGAATCTTTGCAATTTTATCTGTGATATTCTTTATAGAAAGTAAAACTGCACTACTTGATGTTTGACCCGAAAAGCTTTGACTATCCAATACTGCTTGAGGTCTGGGATTAAAAGTAATATCTAATGGAACGCCTAATATCTTTAGTGCAAAATCCGTTTGATTTTAAAGCCTCCGTCACTCTCTCTCTCTCTCTCTCTTTCATTCGGAATTAAATTTACATCACATACTGGAAAAGACCTAGGGTACAGTTGTGTCTTTTGTACTAAAATATCAAGGAAAGCAATATCATCATCTGACTTAATTTCAATAATGGTTTTTATATTCAAATATTGGTTTAGATGATCCAAAAGCATAATTAAATTTTCTTCTTTGTGTGGGCATATTATAAAAGTATCATCAACTAACGTAGTGGTACCCTGCTCTTTAATATCCAGGTTACCTACCATCACAGGCGCGGGAGTCAAACTGCTAATGGTTGTTTAGATTAAATATAAACATGTGGATATATTATTTGGTGATATAAAAGTGTGCCAAAAAATATATCATAAAAAACTTAATTTTTTTTAAATTATGGTTTTTATTGCAGCCTTATGTTGAAAACATATGTCACATATAGACAGGATTTTTTCTATTCCAAAATTTTCAAAATATATTTTTTGAAACTATCTATTTTCCAAAAAGTCCATGACACCGAAAGTAATTAATGTAGTCTACTAAACAATAAATTGTAAGTTTAAGATTCTTTGAACTATGAAAATTAACATTGATCTCTTTTTAACTGTTCTGTGATTAAAGATGGTGAAAAATAACTAGTAACATGCACCAGTTTTAGTGTCATTAACTTAGTACTTTAAAAAAGATACTTTACCTATTTCCACACTAATAGAAAGTGTTCGTAATTCTCTTTCAAACTGCACAATTTCTTTCAAAGTACATAATGGCTGCCTATACCTAACTCCAACTTGTTTCTAGTATTTTATCTTATTCAGTTATCTTCCAAACTATTTTAGTTTTATTTAATTCTATTTTTATCTATTACTACATAGGAAATTATTGTTTAAGAAATATTAGGCAGACATATTCACGCTACAACGATTTTTTGTAATGCTTAGATTTAAATAAATTGGGGAATTAAAAATTAAAATCTACTTTTTGGGTCACTCTGTAGGCGTACATAGAAGTGAACCATTTAAAAATATTTAAATTTTAAAAAGATTCTTTGTTATTGCTTTTTCGCAATGTAAAGGTATGCAAATATATTTACAATAGTTTTAGACACACAGCAACAATAAAAATATTTTTTAAGCAAAAAACAGTTAAATTATGATTTAGCTTAATTTTCATAGACACGTAACGATAAACTTTGCATTTGGAGCCTTGGAGCCTTGTCAGCGCGTCAGTGAACTCATGTCGATATGTTTGACATGTAACCCAGTCAAAAAATTCGTTTAAGAGATGCTTTAAAAAATCCGCCAAAACCCAGGATATCCTAAATTCGGTGCCATGTCCCTTTTGCCTGAAGACCAGTGACCAAAAGACTTCACAAAAATAATTTTCATGGAATCAGACCAGTTTCGAACAAAGGCTAGACTTTAGATAAAATACGAATACTTTTATGGCATTTTTTAATAATGACATTTAACAAAAAATCTTTTGCTTATATCTGCCATTTTTTTCTGATTTCGTCGTATGTATACTACGCAAAAACTAAGCAAATTGGAGCCACAATATCTGATAAAACTTTAGTACAGATCAAATATATTAAATTTAGCTCCACTTCCAGAATATGAATAATATAGAGCCCTTAACCATTGAGAATTTTTAAAACTGAATTTAATTTGATGACTTGTTTTGTCATTTTCGTAATTCAATTATATCTACTTCATCAGCTATGTCACGAATATAATAGATTTTTTAAGATTTACTTTTCAATGAAATGAAAAATGTTGAATCGAGTATACCCTCTCAACCCTATAAATATGTTTACAAGAGAGGTTTTGTCGTTTATCAAAATAAGCGGCGACTTTAGTGATTGACAAATAAACCATCAATCAGTATGCATAAAAGATGTAGGGGTTGACATGTATTGAATTTACATAAAAAGGGGCCACTCGACTACCCAAAATATAATTGACTTAATCCTACAATATAAACAGTTAAATGTTATGGATTTGGTGTCTTAACGTTTTAAAAAATGTTCCTTCTTTGAGTAGAAAATAGGTGGTAGCTTTGTAATTTATCATCTTTTCCTCGAAAGAAATGTTATTATTAACCTTTTAACGTAGATTCTTGAAAATTTTTTATCCGTCAGTAATTATATTTTTATATTCATGAATTCCACTTTGACAGTAAACAATAAAATAATTGTAAAACAATTTAAAGCAAATGAATTAATATTTTACAAATGTATTGTAAACGCTAAAAAGTGAGCCTTTGCAGTTGGTTGGTCGGTGTATTTGTTCGCGGCATAGGATAAAAACTACAAACACACCTACAAAAAATGTAGAGAACATGAATAAAAACTAATATAATTTTTAATATATCACCTCTCTGGCATAGAATATTAAATTATTTACTTGAGCATTGTGTATTTAAAGTAAAATCAAAGTTGTTAAACATGGAGAGGCAAAAATTACTGAAGTCCTAAATCCTTTATCAGTTGTCATCAATAGATCGTGGAGGAGGTATCGCAAGACAGGAGATATAACAGAACAGCACACACACAAAAACTCCTGAACCTATTGACGATCTGCATCTCCGACTACAGGCACTTTGGAGATAGAATATTACTTCTATTCATTAGTTAGTGACGAAATTACAAGCCAGTCTTAACATTGTAATTAGAAACTAAGAACTGTGTGTTCCCATTTATTAGTTGAAATTAAGTTTTTGGATTAGACTGGACACGAGAGCCTGTGAACTGGGAACAATTAAAATATGGGTGTTTTGCTGAGTCACTTTCTAAACGTTCATACTGAAACACTATTCTGCAAACAATAGTTGTTCCATACGCTGAAAATATAGGGCTAAATTTTCAGTTATTCCAAGATAACGCTTGCGCACTTACAATCAATATTAACGAATTACCATAGCCTGCGCAATTTCCAGACCTTAGAGCCCTCGAACATGTATGGAGTGTGATAGGTATGTGGTAGGTAGGAAACTATTTCGGACTAACAACCAACTATTTCAGTGTCTTTTGGAAGTCATACACGATACTAAAATTTGAGTAAATAAGAATTAATGTTTTATTTCAATAAGACATAATTTGCTAAAGCATACTTTATTTGAATATTTCAAAGCAAGCATATTTTGTTTTTGGGTTGTTATTTGGTAAATAAATTGTCAGTGGGCAAGCCCAAGGGTCCTTTGATGGGGTTGATGCCGTCCTTCCGGGGATGACCCTCTAAAAGACATGGTCCTCTGGGGGGGGGGGGGTGAGTTGCCTCTTTGGCACGGTGTTTTGTGCCGCCTCTCGTTACTGTATATCTGAAAAGGAAAATATCATTAGTAATGTAGTCGTCTTACCTGTTGAAGTTACTCTTGTTGATCCGTCCTCCCGTCTGTCCGGTTGCCACTCTCAGCGTCTCACTGGGCCTTCCAGTTTGCCGATGTCAGGTTCCTCCGTCCATCCGTGTGTTGGTCTTCTTGGTGTGTCCTCTTCTGGGCCCTCAGTGTCACTGCTGTTCCGTGTCCTTGCAGTGAGGAGCTGAGGAGGGGTGTTCTTTTACCTCAGGTTCAACTGCAGCTCGCGCCGGAGCCAGTTGAGGTACCTGGTATCCTCTTCTTTTACCTCAGGTTCAGCTGCAGCTCACGCCGGAGCCAGCTGAGGTACCTGGGAGTCCTCTTCTTGGAGATTTCTGTTGGCCACATGAGTTGCTTAAGAATTTTTGCAAGTGAGATCTAGCTTCTGAGGAGCACGGAGGCTCAGAAGTTTTGATTCACTTGCATCCATCCTCAAGCACTTTTAACGCAGAAGTCCGTGTCTTGGTCTTCTGTATTTGGTCCTATTGTTGTGGTTTGGAGCTAGTGGATCGTAATTCACCAGGTCTCTTAGATTTTCATTGTGATGGTTTTCGGCTGTCTGAAGGCTCGGGTAGCCTTTTGTTGCATAAAGTCTTCGATTTGTGTCCATTGAAGATCTCTCTGCAAGTCTCATTCCTGATGAACCACGGGGCATCTGCCGCCATCCTTATCAGTTTGTTTTCTGTCCTCTTGATTTTTAGAAGGTTTGTTTTTGACGCATAGCCGTAAGCTGTGGAGCCGTACGTTAGTTGGCTCCTTGCTACTGTTTTGATGAGTAGCAGCTTTGTCCTGATTGCCATTTCGCTCTTTCGGCAGAGCAATGGATAAAGTTTATTCATTGCCTGTCTGGCTTTGGTCCTCGCTGCGTTGATGTGTTTGGTCCAAGTCAGTCGTTTGTCCATGGTCATACCTAGGTACTTGACCTCGTTGGACCATGGAATCTCCACTTCTCCAACTCGGATTCTGGCTCTGGCAGTCAGTCTCCTTCGTTGGAAAAGTATGGCTTGCGTCTTCTGGGGGTTGATCTTGACTTTCCACTTAATGCACCAGTCATTAAGGTCATTTATATCCTCTTGCAGTCGTCTTCCCAGGATGCGGGTGCTTCTGCTTTTGTGTAGGATGGCGGTGTCGTCTGCGTAGAGTGCTGTTATGCCCTCGTCTCCTATCGGGACATCATGGGAGAAGATGGAGTAGAGCAAGGGTCCTAGTACCGATCCTTGTGGAACTCCTGCTATCAGTCCTCTTTGTTCAGAGTGGGTATCATTCACTTTGACGGAGAATGTCCTGTCTCTTAGGTAGCTGCGTATTATTTTAATGCTTCTTCTCTCGTATCCGGCCACAGACATTTTGTACACCAGTCCTTGGTGCCACATCCTGTCGAAGGCCCTCTCGATGTCTAGGAAGACTGCTCCTGTGGCTTCTCTGTTGTTGAATCCTTTTGTGATGTATTCAGTAGCTCTGAGGACTTGTTGTTCAGATGAGTGCCCAGAGCTCGGAGAGATTCGGACGGGCTTTTATACCCGACTTGTGCTCGCCGAACCCTGATCCTGTGTTAAGATCGGTTTCCACGTGTGATGTAGACCGTAACCCATATCTCTATTAAAATTCTTGTTTAAAAATTTCAATAGATTTCCTAATTTTTTGTTTATAAAATCCTGGAACCGATGTCAATAATCTTCTCATATTTCTGGATCACCTGTTACGGTCTACATCATACGTGGAAACCGATCTTAACACAGGCTAACACAAGTCGGGTATAAAAGCCCGCCTGAATCTCTCCAAGCTCATTCAGTGTTCAGATCTCGTGGAGTAAAAATCCCTGAAGATTCCTCGTGCAATCGTAGGCGAAACGTCGAACAATAATTCCAATTTGACACTGTCTAATCCCAAGAACCATGATTTCTTAAATAACACTTCTAGCCATTATAAATTATTTTATATTGAATCTCACCAAATCAGCTTGCGTTGCAGTTCGAAATATTCACTATAGCTGTGTAGTAGGGAGAGTTAACTGTCGACAAAACTTGAAAAATGAATTAATATTTTCGTTTTCATATAATTCTACGTCAGCACTTAACAATTGTACCGAAAAAAATTTCGCTTTCTGGTTGTTTCTCAAATTATAATTCAACAAGTCAATGATTTAGTTTATTTCTAAAAATTAGTTGGAAAGACGAGAAAATATTTCACTTCAGGAATATTTAATAGACCCAACTGTTAATAGAAAACCAGAGAAAATATAAAATTATTGAATTTCAACTATAGAGTTCATTTATTATTTGGTATGATAACATAAATAATTTCATTTTAGTGCTAATAAACGAAACAATAAAAGGATAGCGATATCATCAGTTCCTCCAAAACTAAACTAAAAAATTTTTATATGAATTAGGTACTCTTAGATGCAGCTTCCGTCGTGAAGTCATTTAGATTTCTAATGCATAGGACGTGATAACCATTTCTTGGCTACCTATTATTAATATACCTTTATCACCTATGTAGGAAACCTATTAAATTAAACAGGTTGCGACAAATTAATTTTACAAAATGTATACATATAATAAAAACAGCCTTCACAGAAATACCAATTTTCGTCATCATAAGCGAACAAAAAAGTTGAGTTGATTTCTAGATAGCACGCATGACTTTCCTGCAAAATTTGAAGTCAATGAAAAAGTTTTTTGATGGTTTTTTAGACATTTTATTAGGCCGCCATTTTGTTGCTCCACATGGATTTATATCAAAATCTTACCAATATACATTTTAAGCTTGGTTTTTGTGCAATTTCGATAAATAGTTTTTAATAACTTTTTTATACAATTTATTAGGCCGGCGCGGCGTCATGGATGTCTATCAAAATGTTACCAATTCATTCCCTTATGATCCCTGATTTTTTGGAGAAATATACATAAATATGCGTCGTATAAACCGACAACCGGTCCGGCGGAAATTAAAAAACGTCTTTTGGCATTTAGGAAACGTAAAGATTTGTAAAAAACTCGGAGGGAGATTTTTTTATAGTCTTAAGAGGAAAGAAAAAATGAATTGTTATGTGAAATATGAGAGAAATAATAGTTTTTTCTTATGATTTGTATTATAATTAGGCAACATTCACATTACCTCAATAGCCTTTTTATTTTCTAGTATCTTCAACTCTTTCTTTATGAATATATTGTATAAACAAAAATCTTTTTTGGCTTTTTCGCAACTGAGTAAAAATATTTAACTTTAAATTAATTGAAGCAAATATTTAATAAAATTACATATCTCAACATGTAGACTAGTCTGTCTACGGAATGTTTCGATACATATATAAACAATATTATTTAAGCAAGCATAATAATAATAAATAGTTGGAAAGACGAGAAAATATTTAAATATTATATAAATAATATTGTTTATATATGTATCGAAACAATACGTAGACTGACTAGTCTACTTGATGAGATGTGTAATTTTATTAAATATTTTCTTCAATTAATTTAAAGTTAAATATTTTTATTCAGTTGCGAAAAAGCCAAAAAAGATTTTTGTTTGTCATTCTAAACGCAACAAATAATCTGAACACATTTAAGAATATATTGTATGTTATCATATAAGATTAAGTTCCTGGATGATATAATAATGATATTCAATGTAAACTTCATAAAACATTATGGAAGGAAATGTTTGAATACGCTAAAAGGCCACTATAGAATATGTTGTTACTCTATTATATCCAAAGAAGGATGAATTGAAGGGAACATACTTAAATTTGTACAAATATATTTGTAATGCGTCTTTACTGTGCCTAACCTGCGGTACCTGAGGTGACATTTATAATATTAGTAAGTACGTTTTGACGTCTAGGTATGTAACCAACATTAAACGTTAATACATTATTAAAATACAACAAAGAGAGGAGGATATTGAAAGAGCTTTACAAAAGTATGTCAAACCGTATAAATCGCATATGGTTCGATTTCCTCTCCTTAAAACCACCTGTATATCATTACAAAAGTGTGGGCACGCGCTGCACGGAGGGGAGGCGGGACCGCAAACAGTTGGTAGACGACACGTTTGCATCAACCCCTGTTTTTGTGTGTAGTTTGGGAGACACCCCCAATATTTTGTGTATCATAATTTGGCTCCGGCAGAGTTTTTGTTAAGTATTTCAGTTTAAATATTAGTAGTTGTTATGAGAAAAAAATATCATCTTTACTCTACTCTAATATATTAGTATATTATTCAAGGAGCTAGATTATTTTATAACCATTACTTGCGGGTTGAATAATGTACTTTTTCTACCGCTTAAAAACCAAAAATTTAAGTTCTGAAACTATTATTAAAGCTATTAGGTAAACTCCTTTTCTCTAAAAATTGTTCTGACTCAATGACTACAACAAAACTAGGTGGATCGATTTCACTGTGTAGACAAGAGCTTGGCAATAAACAAAAAAAAATAGTTAAGAAGCTCAGATTGTAATAATAAAAAGTATAAAAAAATTTTAAATTTCTTCTGTTGCAGGTATAAAAAGAAAATTTTAAATGTTTTCAATTGTTACCTATTTGAGAAGTTTTCCGTTGTGTTGCGATATTATTTTACGAAATAATATAAGTTTAAAACAGCATTATGTGGGGTACGTGGAAAAACATTAATGGGACCTTTTCTAGTTTTTCGATGTCGAAAAAGCGTTTATCTATCGATGCTAGGCAAATTGTAAAAATCGGTAAATTTTTTTTACCCGGAACCTCCATTGTAATGAATATTTCCTCTTATTAGGAGTTATAAGTGTGACCTACCATACTTTGGTACATAGTTCTTTAGTAATACATATATACTGTCTTTTCAAACATTTTTATTGAACGCCGGATTTCTACCAATATTTTATAAGTTTACCTATGCCACACTTCATTTTTGGGTATAATGTAAAATAAATTGAATAAGTAATTTTTTTATTGACAAACCACCATATTGTTACGTCATCTTTAATTCGTACCAGTTTATCCCTATAGCACATTGAATGTTTCTGCAAAATTTAAAGTCAATTAAATAAGATTTTTTTACCTTGCTTTTTTAAACATTTTATTGGGAAACATTATGAATATGTGATTTTTACATTGACAAACCACCATTTGGTTTCGCCATCTTAAATTCACACCTCAGCTTTACCAGTTTATCTCTATCTGATGATGATACTTCATGATTGCAACATTTAAAATTATTCTCATAAGTATAGTTTTTTCAAACTGAATTTTTAAATATTTTAATATGCTGCCATTTTGTTTTGCTGTCTTGGATCCATACTAAAATTTTACCAATTCATTCCTATGTAACACTTGATTTTTGTATTGAGGTAAATGTGATAATTAGTTTTTTAGTAATAATTTCACGTTTCACTAAGTCGCCATCTTGTGCCAGCATATTGGATGTCTACCAAAATATTACCAGGTCATCCCCATATGACTCTTAATTTTATACCAAAATTTTAAGTCAATCTGATAAGTAGTTCTTAACCTAACGCGACAGAGAGAGAGAGAGAGAGAGAGAGAAAGAAAGAGAGAGAGAGAGAGAGAAAGAAAGAGAGAGAGAGAAAGAGAGAGAGAGAAAGAGAGAGAGAGAGAGAGAGAGAGAGGCATCTAGGGATACAAAAACGTTAAGATATGTAAAACCTGAGATGGTAATTTTTTCGCGATTACATTTTGAATGTTATTTTGGATATCTAGTTACTCTTTAAAAACTTAACTTAAATACTTATCTTAAGTTAGATTTTAAAATACCTAATAAGAATAAGAACTGGTTTTTAGTTACTTTGTTTACTATGTATTAAGTTGCGTAACCCATTTTAGTATTAGGGTAGGTCATGTATTGATCATTGTAACTAAGTTACTTTAAAGTATTTTAACTAATTTAATCAATTTAATAGGAAAACAACTAAAATCAGAATTATAGAAATATAAAAAAAACATATATAAAAATTTGCAAAAAAAAATGCAAATCGGAGATGATTTGAATATTTTCCTTACGCTTTCCACATAAGAATTTTTTTTTCATAAATGAGGAAATTTTTGAATATAAAACTACCTACCAGGGAAGCATATGTTACATTCAAAAATGCTAATAGCAAATGCCAAGTGCCAAAGGTTTGACATGGGAGAAGTTAATTTTGTGAAGTCGGTATTATGAACATTTTTGAAAAGTTGTAATAAATTAAAATAAGAATATTTAGGTAGGAAAATTTTTCACATGTCAAACCTTTGACAATTTTAATTTGCTATTAGCACGTTTTAATATTAACCACGTTAGCCTAGATCTCCAAAAAGGGTTAAAAACCATATCCTCTTTTTAGGTTTAAATAATGTGATGTGACATACATTTTAAATGTTTTTTACTGTTGTTTTTGTCGAGGTATGATCCTTTTTTGAATATAACCTATGCTTCCCTGACAGGTAAGTAGGTGGCACAATTTGGCAGTTTTTTATATTGCTTCAAACTTTATTTTAAATTTTTTTTGAGCTTCCTAAAATAACAAAGTTTTATATTCAAAAATTTTCTACTTTATAAAAAATATCCTTATATAGGAAGCGCAAAAGAAAATATTCAAATTCTCTCTGATTTGCATATTTTTGCAAAATGTTACAAGTTCATCCCTATATGAGCCCTAATTCTTGATAAAAATTTAAAGTTAATCGCGTAAGTAGTTTCTTAGCTATGCCGCGAACAGACCGACAGACATACGGAAGGTATTGAGAAAAGATGTCTTTTGCCATCTGGGGACCCTAAAATGCGAAAATCTATAAAATCCTGGAAGGGTGACTTATTACGATAAGAAACATTTTATAGGTGGATGCCGTGTACACCGACTTTAGAAAGGAATTTGACAAGATAATTCACACTAATTTGTTGGGTCGTTTGGCTGAATTCGGTGTGGGTGGAAACCTTCTCAGATGGGTCGAATCGTATATAAAGAATCGAACGCAGTTGGTTTCTCTTCAGGATTTTCTCTTACAACCATTTGTAGCCACATCTGGTGTTCCCCAAGGGTCACATTTAGATCCTTTACTCTTTATTATTTATATAACAAAATTAATAGGTGTTTCAAGTATTCCAATTTTCTACTTTATGCAGATGACCTTAAAGTTTACTTTCCTATTACCTGTCCTGACGATTGTGATAAGCTCCATAGTGATCTGGATCGGTTAGGGAAATATTTCGATGATATACTACCATTTAAACAATACCCTATTAATTAAAGTCATTACTACGAAAGATTTAAGTGTCATATTTGATTCTAAACTAGTGTTCGATTTGCATGTCGAATCGATCGCTAATTCCGCTGTTCTGCTGCAAAAATGTTACGCTACGTCATACGAAAATGTAGACCCTTCAGTAACATTAAATCCTTCATGTGTTTGTTTAACTCCTTTGTGTTGAGCAAATTGTGCTTTGCTAGCATTATTTGGAGTCTACAGTAAATTATCTTCAGTAACAGGTTTAAAAACATTCAAAATAGATTTATAAAATATTTGTCTTATAAACAAAAGTTTGTTATACCCCATAACGATATTTCTCTGGTACGTAATCATTTTCACTTGATGTCGCTAGAGAGTAGGCGGAAGAATTTTGATGTAGTTTTTTAATTTAAAAATTTAATCAATTTTATACATTGTTCCAATGTTCTTTTTCAAAGGTCTTTAAGGACGAGAGAACTATTTCACTTGCCTTTGTCTTTCAGGCACACATTCTCAGCTCAGAACTCGCCCCTCTGTCGAATATTAAGACATAGTAATGTGCATTGTGTTAACATTGACTTTTTCGTTATGACTCTTAGAAAGGTGAAAAATATTTTAAAGACAATGTAGGATCGGCACATCTAACTTTTGTAATATTATGAACGTAGAATAGCTTTTGGTTTCTTCATGTAAATTGTAGCTGGTGTATAATTCTTAACTTTCATGTTGTTTTCTAATTGTAATCTTTTCATGGTAAATAGGTCATCATTACCTTATAGTTAGTATAAGAACTCTAAACTTTTAATGACATTTTTTTTTATTGTAATATGTGGATACTTCAGTAGATACAGTATGTTATGTCCCTTTTGTCCAAAAGTAAATAAATAAATAAATAAATAACAGCCATTTTGTTCTGCCACATTGAATTTTTACTACAATTTTACCAGTTCATCTCTATATTACACTTAATTCTTGCACAAAATTTGAAATCAATCTAGAAAGTGTTTTTTTTAGGCTGATTTTTTGAATATTTATTAAGCCGCTATTTTGTTCCGCCATTTTTGATTCATACCAAAATTTTACCAGTTCCTTTCTACGTAATACTTCGTTTTGGTGCAAAGTTTTAGGTAAATTAGATATATAGGTTTTTAGTAATCATCCTTTTAACATTTTGTTGCACTATATTGGATTTTTACCAAAATGTTACCATTTCATCCCCAAATGACCAAGTCAATCGGATAGGTAGTTTTTTACCTATGCCGCGAACACTCCGACAGACAGGCAGCCAGACAGACCGACGGAATTGAGAAAACATGTGTTTCGGCATCTAGCCATCCCCAAACGTTAATATCTGAACGTTTACAATATTTCCCTCTTATATGAATAATCTTCTATATTGGTAAATAAAAATATTTGAAGTTTATATTATAGAGATACACTCATAATTATTTTAGGGAAATAACTAGTTCATTGAGATTTATTTAAAATAAAGTTGTCACAGCTAATGAACCGAATTTACCTTATTTGATAAAATTTGTCTAACATTAAGAAAATGAAATAATTATACTTTTCATACACATAGTGTTTTGCGGTTTCCGACCTAGCACATACTTGCGTGCTTTTTTTAATTCACCAATACATTACAAAAGCTCTTGTTGAATACCGCACGAAAGACTTCACTGTTTTCAATTCCCTATTATCATGTATCGTATTAAATTCCTAAAAGAACTTTTAACAATGTTTTTTACGAAGTTGCGGCTTTGGCCCTCCGTGGGAACCGGATATCGATAAAATTGGAAATAATGTAAAGTTTGTTTTTTACCTGGTTATTAAAAATTACGGCCCTTATTACTGTGTAAAATTTAGAGGAAGGGCACCCATGATCGAAGGAAAATTGGTTGCTAACAAGGCTGGTTCGAATGAGGTTTAACCGCAGAAAATTTGAACCCAGGAAAACTAGAGTTATTATTAATTTTTTTCTCTGTCTAAAATAAATGCGATTCCTAAAGAAATTTGTGGATTTGTCGAATGGGCAAATTTTGTCTTGCTATAAAATCAGTTTTGTTTCAATTAAATATTTTAAATCATGCAACAGGACAAATACAAAATTCTAGGAATTAGCTAACTTATAACAATAAAAAATTTAGGATAATGCTAATCTTCACTAATCACCACGAAAAGTTTATTTCCTGAAAGATTGTTGAAGTTTGTTTCAATCATATTTTTACGGATTTCCTTACCACCGCATCAAAAATTAGAGTTAAATATATCTCTTTCCTGTTCTACAATTAGAACATAGTGGGCTATCGTTATTAGGAAAAAAGGATAGCCTCTGTTCTAATTGTAGGGCAGGATATCTTATACCACTTAATAGGGATCTGTGATGGGTGGGGCAGAGTTGATTGGAATAAGCTGGAAGTCTTCATAACAAGGATGGGCAGACTCGTATCCTGGGTAGAAAGATATTTAGAGTAAGAGTGGATAAACAGGTGATGGCGGCAAGGGTCTTTTAGACTTATCCGCTGAGCTTCGGCCCCCACCTTTACTACTACTACTACTACTACTACTACTACTATTATTGTTACTATCTTCTCGTATTAGGAATAAGCAAATAAATAGGAAAAATATGTGTACGACTAAGCCAGAAAATTACTACAGAATAACTGTCGAATATGTCGAAGATTTAATAAATATACCGTGCAACAAAACTAAGAAAACCGCTAAATATCTCGGGTACTATGTACATTTAAGTATGAAATTATGCCGGATCCGGTCGCAAGTTCCGCCTTGCTGCGAAGTTTAATGTTTTTTTGTTATAAAATTTTTCTTTTATGAAACACCCTATATAATAGTACCTTTTTAAAATCTGTGTAAAATTTTCAATTTTCTTTATTAAGAAAACTTTTTATGAAAGGCAACAGTTTTTGCGAAAATAAGGGTCTAATATCCATAATTTAATGTATTACCCCTTATTAAAATACTTGCATACAAAAGGTTACCTGATATGTTTGACAATGTCAGTTTTGTTGATTTACAAAAATGGATCGTTTAACTGAAACCCAAAAAATTGAAATTATAATTATTCTGAGTTATGGGGACAAAATGCGAAATCTGCAGGATGCTTGTAACATTTCTAATGACAAATAAATATGTTAGGATATTTATCATTAAAAATGTTACAAGCATCTTGCAGATTTCGCATTCTGTCCCCATAACCCAGAATAATCATAATTTGAATTCTTTGGGTTTCAGTTAAACGACCCATTTTTGTTAACCAGCAAAACTGACATTGTCAAACATATCAGGTAACCTTTTGTGTGAAGGTATTTTAATAAAAGGGAATACATTAAATTATGGATATTAGACTCTTTTTTGACTTTTATAAAAAGTGCTCTTAATAAAAAGTATTGAGAATTTTATGCAGATTTTAAAAAAGTAATGAATTCAAGGTATGAGGTACCTGAGATATTTCGCCGTTTCCTTACTTTTTTTACAAGCTGTATATATTTCAGAACAGTAAGTATTTCAGTGCTCTATGCATTGTACTGTGTCTAGGGGAAGAGCTGGCAGGACATGGGTTTGAATCCTGGACACAATGGAGTCATTTTTTCAGTTTTGAATAATATTCAGTCAATTTAGTACGTCACTGCTAGGTCATACTACCTTTCATGTTATAATTAACGCCGGTAACCAGCTCGGGGGAACCGGATGTATAGGGATATGTTCACTCTCTTCGCCGTAACACCATTACATACCCACTCAGGTGGAGGGGACGGTCGAGGTTTAAATTCCCCGAAAAACTGTAGAGCCCATCTAGCTGATATGTCTTGAAGGGTGATTTTACTTCCCCTTTCCGTGCTCCCTTCCTGCCCCCCAATTCATGACCTGAATCAAAAAAGTAATTCGTTAGAATGGCCATAGTAATCTAGTCAGAACTAGTTATATCTAGTAAATACAATAAATCTGAACGTGTATTTAAAAGCCTTTATTTAACTTTACCTGTATATTAGTTAGTATGTTATATAGTACTTTTATTCCGTTATTGGAATTGACTGAAACATTCAATACTATGGTGTCCAGTCGTGAATGTCTTATACAGGGTGCGTAAGAAATAATGCTAAAAAGTAAAAAATAAATTAAATCTAAAAAAATATATCTTTAAAAATAAGCTTTTTTTATAAACTATTGAACCGAAAAGTAAAAAATAATGCAACATACATAAACACAGAACTTTTAAAAATTCGAATATTTTCTTAAAAGCTTGAGGCGTGTGACGTCATCATACTTGAAATTAAGCCTCAAGCTTTCAAGAGAGTATTCAAATTTTGTGTTTATGTGAATTTAATTATTTTTTACTTTTCAGTGCAACAGTTTATAAATAAAAGCTCGTTTTTAAAAATATTATTTTACATCTATTTTAATGATCAAAATACAAGAGTTCTAACCACACTACACCACAACTTGTTACGTTCTGCTACAGAACGTAACAAGTTGTGGTGTAGTGTGGTTAGAACTCTTGTATTTTAATCTATTTTCCACCACAGGTTCCAGTGTTAGGACATTTATTTTATTGCTAACAGAATTTCCAAAGTTGAGAAAACGGAACATAACCATAAAATAATTAACTGTTTTTTTTAAGCTTTGGGTTATGAAGAAGCCTTGTTATAAATAAGTTTCAAACATCATTATAAAAATTATCCATAACATGATTTAGTTGATTCTGTGTATCCCTCATTTAACGAGGAATTTATTCCGTATTGTCATTAATTTTAGCTTTAAATGAAATAGGGAACTCGCTGGATCAAAATTTTAAACTTACCTCTCCCATATCAAAAGCTAAATCTTCCTTTGCAGACAGGAACTCATAGGGGCAATACAAAAAAATCAAATCAAAAGGATGAATATCACATAAACTGAATGTCATAAACTAAAACTGTTCGATGTTTCGTTTAGTTTGCACGAAGCAACTTCAAAAAATTTACACCATGAAATCAATACCAGAGTCTAAACTCAAAAACCATGACATTTAGGAAAGAATTGAATTTATTACTTTCCTCGTTAAAGGTATGTATTGTAATGATGAAAAAATCACTCTCGGATATGTTTAAAAACCTTCACGTTTCAGGGTCCCTAGATGTCGAAAAACATGTTTTCTCAATTCCATCGGTCTGTCTGTCCATCGGTCTGTACGCGGTATAGTTAAAAACCTAGTTACCCGATTAAATTTTGGTCAAAAATTAAGGATCATATGGGAATCGCCTGGTAATATTTTGGCAATAATCGAGTAAGGCAGAACAAAATAGCGATCTAGTGAAATGTTAAAACAATGTTACTAAAAAACTAATTATATAAGTTACTTCAAATAAAGTATTAGGTAGGAATCAACTAGTAACATTTTGGTACAAATCTAAGAGGGTGAAACAAAAATATTTAAAAAATTAGTCTGAAAAAACTGCTCACTAGATTGATTTCAAATTTTGTGCAAAAATTAAGTGTGATATAGAGTTGAACTGGTAAAATTGTGGTACTATAAATATATATAAATATAAATTTATATAAAAACTATAAATATTTTCTCAACCCGGTCGATATATCCGTCCGTCAGTTCGCAGCATAGCTAACAAGTACTTACCCGATTGACTTCAAATTTTGGTCGAAAATTAAGGGTTATATAGGAAAGATCTGGTAATATTTTGGTAAAAATGCAATATGGCGAATAATATTTTGGTATGAATGAAAGATATCATGACAGCAGCCCAATAAAATGTTTTAAAAATTAGCCGAAAAAACTACTTCCTTGATAAATTTTAAATTTTGTGTAAGCATTAAGTGTGATACAGAGATAAACTGGTAAAGTTGTGCTACGAATTCAAGATGGCGGCTAAATAAAATGTTTAAAAAATTAACGTAAAAAATATCTTCTTATTCAATAGACTTCAAATTTTGCACAAAAATTAAATGTAATATAGGAATAAACTGGTACGAATTCCACTTAACGGAACCAAAAAAAGTGTAAAAACTGCTTATTCAATTTATTTTAAGTTATGACCAAAAATCAACTGTGGCATAAGTAGAAACTGTTTAATATGAATCCAATATGGTGAAACCAAATGGCGCCCACTACAAATGTTTGAAAATATATTATTAATAAATCACTATGTGGAGAACTAAATTGGGTCACTCTTTCCTAATAAAAGGAAAGATTCATAACAAGGGAAGTTCGGGATAAAGGATTTTTTTCCGATTTTCTTAAATTTATTTTAAAGGGATCAAAGTTATACTTTTTCTTGAAAAACTTGCCAGTGAAGGAAAAAAAAACAAATTAACCACAACATAACAAACTTAAAACAATGATATTTGTATGGCTACAAAACCTATGGTATCTTAAACATCATACGATATTCTGGCTATAAGGTAAGGTGCCAGTTGAACAAGAGTCTTCACAAAACCATTAAACTTCTTGGAAATTTTGATACTTCTTTAAAGGTACAGGGATTCTTTCCTTATAATTCAATTTAGGTTATCGAAATTGTGCATATTTCCATGCTGATATAATGATACGACAAGAGGCGATGAAGGGTCACTCATCGATAGGCATTCATTATTTTTCTCTATAAGACTACTTTGCTTTACAGAAAACTTAAAGTGTTAAAATTATAATTTGTAAATTTGGAACAGTCGCATCTTCCAGCTTCGATTCTTTTAATTTAAGCAAAGTTCTTTAGGATAACAAATATTTCTCCAACCCATCGATATTAAGTATTTTTCTTTATAATATAGAAATATTTTTTTATCAGTCTTAAAAATGCACAAGTGCAAGTTTTTATTATAAAAAAATAAAAATTTTTTTTTGATAATAATCGATTTTTTCATAAGATTTCAGATATATTCCATTTATATGTCCTTTGTGTCAATTAAACCAACGGAAAAAATAATTATTTTTCCTAATATAAGCAATTTTTGGCGTAAATTTCAATGAGAAAAAAACGTCTGTCTGCCTGCATATCTCTTCGTGACATACTAAAAACTATGCAATAACTAATTTCAAATTTTGGGTTCGACTCTAATGTAGCTGGATAAAATGGAAACGTAATAAAATGTTTAAAAATTCAGTATCACCGAAATTGACTTTAAATTTTGCAAGAAAAAGAAACAAGATATAAGAATGAACTGGCAACTTTAGTGCCAATGTAATGGCGAAACCAAATGACCGATAAAGTAGTGAAAAATTCTTATTGTAATGAAATCCAAATGTTTTAAAATTGACTATCGAAAAAATACTTATGGAATTCACCTCAAATTTGACATTAAAAGGCAAATGTTATTTAGACTAAACTGCTAAACTGGTTCATATACAGTATGGGGAAACAAAATACTTACTAATAAAAAGTTTATAAAATCAGTATTATTCAGTTCAGATTTTGCATGAGAATCAAGTGTTGGCACACAGAGTTAAACTAATTTTTTTTTTAATTAACAATACTTAATTTTTAATTTTTTTCATATTATTTTATTTATAAATTTTCACGGTGAAAGGATTTATTCAATTTAGTTGGATAACTTTATTGCTGAAATATCCCAATATACTAATACCAAAAAATATTGTGTGTTTAGGTTTATTTAACTTAATTTTTATATAGTATATACCTAATATTCTAAAATAAACGTGTGATGTTGCCTGATCAAATTAGTACTTAAAAATCCCGAATGTAACTAGCTTTACTCAGAATTTTCCTCCTTATGAACTTTTTTTTTTATCCGGAAGAGTGAAGTATGATCGTGTTTACTTCCTCACATATTTACTCATTATTTACTATAAAACTCATTACAGGTTGGTTTTACCTAATTACTCGGAATTTTCCAGATAATAAATTTTTTCATTTATCTATAAAAGTGAAATATAGCACATAGTTGCTTATATAATTAAATAACTATTTGCCGAATTAAATAAAGTCATCTCTGATAAAGTAAAATATTTATATCTAGGGAAGTTCCGGGTAAAGCCAACTTACTGATTTTTTTTTCAGCACCCCCGTATATTTGTTAAAGTACCCCGTTTAATTGAAAGTTGCTTATTTATATTTCAAAAGTATACTGGCGTGACCAATCAAGAACTATTTTAGTCTATCCATCAATTAATATTATGATTTGAAACCTGCAGTTTGGGCGCCTAACCCTTTTAAACCATATCTGGTTCAAAATTATTTCAATTTTTAGAAAATATTAAATTAACTCTCGGCAATCTTTCACACTCTAAAACATAATCGATCAGGGCTTGTTACAAACCCACCCTTTTATATATTAACTCGTTATTATGGTCAATAGGGTGTGAAGAATCATTCAAAAACAATATTCATCTATTCACGCTTTAGTTTCTATTATAGCCTCTAGTGATTTTCATTTTTAAATTCACGGTTATTCCTTTAAAATGTATATTATATAATAATTTTAGTAATAATAATAATGATTTTTTATAGTAAAAATGGTACCACGTGACACGTTATAAAGTGGCACCCCCTTTAATTTCCTCATTTTTATCGGACAGGAAAACTAAAAAACAGTCATCCAAAGGAAATGCTTTTCCTCTCCGAATCTGTAATGTGATTTTCAGTATGTTTGAAAATATACAAGTGGCGACAAAAAGTGTATTTTTTTAAACACCTTGTATATTTTTTAACTCTCTGGAAAGAGTTTAAAAATCAAATCATTTAAAAAAAAAGCCACTTGTTATGTTTTAAATTAGTATATTCTGAAAAAAATCACCTTCCGAGATGTTTGCAGATATTTGCGTTCATGGACCCCGAAAACAAGTTTTCCTATTTCCGTCAATCTGTCGGTCTGGCAGTCTATCGTTCTATCTGGACACGGCATAGTTCAACATTTACTTTTCCGATTGGCTACATATTTTAGTCAAAAATCAAGGGTCATATGGAGATAATAATAATAATAATAATAATAATAATAATAACAATAAAAATAGAAAAAAATTTAAATAAACTACAGTTTATAAGATTTGTTTAAAGTTATTACCAAATAATTATACAGATACATAAATTAAAATACAAGAGTTCTAACCATACTACACCACAACTTGCTACTTCTGGACGCGCGTTTTGCTAACCAAGTTAGCATCATCAGCAAATGATATAAATTGTCTATTGTAAGTAGTTATATAGTAATGATGTAGAAGGGATAACAATATTTGGGTAGCACGACATATTTTGTAAACACCGCTCTTCCCCGTCGTTCCCAAAGGAAGATTTTTTTTAGGAATCCGATGTAGTACAGATGTTCTATTAACATTTATAAGAGGTATAGGGTATTTATCTACACGCAAATTGTTGAAGTTTACGTTCATCGCAAGATCTTTTTTGCAAAAATATACTAAAAAGATTTCCCTATAATAGAAAAAGCTAGACTAGTTTTTGTGAATTTCCAAAGTAAAAGTGCCTAGAAACATAAATTATTTTCGAAAAAAATTAAATTAGCTGTATGCTGTTTGTTCTATAAGAAACACAATCGTATTAAACGTATGGCAAATTCAAAAACATCCACTTAGAGTGCCATTTCAACAAGTTTCCAAAAAAGCAGCCTAAATATACAAAGAACATAAGTATAATATAAGTTAAAACATAAGAAAAACCTTCAAAAAGAAAATTAAACTATGTATACAATCAACTCATAATCTTTTCAGAATTTATCAAATAACGAGTAATCGAAAAATAATAGTTAAATTGTTTAGCTATAATAATGTATGGACACGCCACAGCTACTTACTATAGACTACTTACCCGGATTTGAAACCTCATCCGGCTTTGATCATTTACTTTATCCGGATCATTGTTCAGTTTAAAAACAGCCCCACCCTACATTATCTATTGCGTTAGATTTTTATATGATATACACAATAAATAGAGGATATATTAAATATGGATTCCTTTATAATTTATTGGTAAGATCTTTGTAATAAGCATATTGTAACGAAAACTACATAACTGTATAGTAAATCGTTACCCCTCACGTACAAACTACATATAAATAATTTCTTTTACTAGTGTTTCTTTACACACTTTCAGTAATTAAGAGGGTCTTTAACGATATTTAGTACCATACCTACAGGGTTCTTTACAAGTTATAAAATTAAGAATAAAGGTTCTGAGGTTGGTACATACATAGTCTAGAAATGAAACAAATATTAATAAATAATTTAAAGGTTAAAAAATTGGTCATTTTCTTTTACCCGGAACTTCCCTCGTTATAAATATTTCCTTTTGACCTATGACTTTAATATATTTCTGGTTTTATTTTTCTTGGTTTAAGGTCAGCGTGCTAAGTCAAAACTAGGCAAAAGTATTTCAAAACATACATATATTGTAGTCGGAAAGATAACGTTTCAACCATGCTTCTGGTCTTTTTCAAATCTACAATTTGATATGAACATGTAGGTATTAACAGAAATTTTTTTAAAAAATATATCTTACCTTAGAACGTAATGTCAAAATAATCCAAATTTTAAAAAACTAACATAAACATTTACATAAAACACGTACAACACAGACTATTTATAAATGCACGTACATAACTTAGATTTTAAAATATTGACAGACACACATTTTACATAGTAACACGACGAAATGTGGGATTTAACTACTGTAATACAGATGTATAGATTTTACTGAGGTTGTTGACATCTTTTTTGTCATTTATGCTATTATTGTTTTTTTGAATTTCAACCATTTCATAAAATTCTCTCTTTTTTAGGTGGTGTTCGGTCTTTAAGATCTTTATTCCATTATAGTTAAAAGTATGGTTTTTCGATTTTTCATGATTCGTTAGGGCTGTTGAATTTTTTTTATCGTATTTGTGACTTTTTACACGATTTTCCAAATATTGGCTGGTCTGTCCAATATAAACTCCCTCACAGTTATTACAAGGAATCTCGTATACGACATTACTTTTTTTGTTCTTTGGAGTTTTATGTAAATGTTTATGTTAGTTTTTTAAAATTTGGATTATTTTGACATTACGTTCTAAGGTAAGATATATTTTTTCAAAAAATTTCTGTTATCATACCTACATGTTCATATCAAATTATAGATTTGAAAAAGACCAGAAGCATGGTTGAAACGTTATCTTTCCGACTACAATATATGTATGTTTTGAAGTACTTTTGCCTAGTTTTAACTTAGCACGCTGACCTTAAATCAAGAAAAATAAAACCAGAAATATATATATATATATATATATATATATATATATATATATATATCGAGGAAAATTTTGGTCCGCCAAATTGGATTTTTACTAAATTATTACCAGGTTATGACCCTTAATTTTTGACCAAAATTTGAAGTCAAACAGGTAAGTAATTTTTTACCTATGCCGCGAACAGGCAGAGCGATAGTCCGACAGAATTGAAAATATTTATGGCGTCTAAAAGGTGAATCCTTGGTGGGTGATTTTTTTTTGCGATTACAAGAGGGAAGCCTCTTACGGGGAAGTAAAAACTGACTGAACTGAACTGGCTCATTTTTAATAGGACATACTGTATATTTTATATTAAAATTAAAAAATTTCTTGATTTCTAAAATATTTATAGTTTGTTTACATTCATATAAACCTTTTGTGAGTTATTTTGAATTTACTGCAAATATTTAACATAATGAAGTTGCAGCTTAAGTTTTTGGCTTAAAGTTGGTATCTTTATACTAAATATAAAGAAGTTGTTCATTTTAAGTTGGGAACGTACATAGCGATCAATTTATCTTGCTAACATTTTAGCTTGGTATATCTCTTTTAGTTTTAAAGTTGTCCATATGAACCAAAAAAAAAAAACAAATTGCAGGGTAGCTTAACAATAAAAAAAACAGACTAATTTACAAAAATCACCAAAAATGTTTTTTAAATGGACACCTTGTATATTGGTATATGTCTCTTCTTACAGATTATAAATATATCTTGTTTGTAAACTTTATCTTTAAATACACCCCACAAATGTAAGGAAAACCCTGCCATAAGAGGCAACGTGTTAAAGAGAGGTGGAAATTGCTTTATTACATAGTGGAGTCGATGGGAGTCTCTTTATGTTACGAAAGTTATGAAACTAGATATATTTGTAACCTGCAAGAAGATAGCCATTAATATCAGTTTATAGATATTTAAACCCTAAAATAGGAAAGTGCAAACCGTTTTGTTATAAATCAATTCGTTTAAATTTTACGGCTGGCTAAAGTGCTCACAATGTCAAATTTCAAGTGTCAACATGACGAAAAACAAATGACTTTGGGTATGTTACATGAAATAGAATTAGAATTCATTGTAGAATTTAAAAATGTAAAAATATATAGGATGGCGTATTTAAAATAACGAAGTTTATAAATATAAAATAAAACTCAGTTTTACAGCTATCAATTCTTGTATTTAACTCTTTTCCGTAATTCCCATATGACCGGTCGCAGAAAGCTCAATTAAAATTTAGAATGTTTAACGGAGTATCAAATTTGACAGCGAGTTCCTAGATTTCTATAAGCAACTTGTCAAATCCTAAAGCTCGGTTAAATATTCTAAACAGCAATTAAGTTTTGTGCAATAAGCTGATAGTTTTACAAATAAGGTACGTGTGCCACCCTGTACATGTACATATAATTTTTTTTTTACTTTAACTCCATTTGTCTATCGGATTAGCGTATGTGACGGTGTTTTTTTATTTAGATTTGTTAATCTTGTTCTTATTGTAGCTGCCTTCCACCGTCGGTTTTAGTTGATCGACTAATTTTATTTTAGACGTTTGAATCTTTACAGTATCTTGATGCGGATTATCAGGCTAGTGTATACGCTCACAGTCACTGTACTCCTTGAAATAGTCGTTTTAGTTAATAATAGAACCGATGACGAAAAAAATGAGGTTATGTTTTCTGTATGACGTGTGTATGTGGGTATGTGTGTATATCTGGGATTTTCTATGCAACTACTTAACGGATTTGAATAGGATTTTCACCAAATAACATTCCAGGATGGTTTTAGTAACAAAAACTGCTCGCTAGGCTTTAAAGAACATGCGCAGTTGTAGAAAATGTGCGGAAAAACATGAACATCTGACAAACTGATTTAATTATTTGTTATAGAAAATTATCCTAACTATAATAAATGATGAAATTGAGGAGAGTCTTCGTAATATATAGTTAAGAAATAGTGGAGAATAAACAACATATCGAGAGTAAATATTTGTTTATAAAATAAAAAGTAAAAACTTTGAAAAATGAAACTTCCTTCAAAAAAGAAATAAAAAGTAAAAAATAACATTTTAAACGACCATTTTTGTCTTATGAAGTCGACTTTAAACTAATAACCAGTAATAAATAGACATTTCTTGAGGTATTAGACCATATTATGTCATTAAAAAGTATAAATTCCAAAGAAAACCAACTAATATCAAATACAGTACCAAGGTAATCAAATAATCGTTTAAGACCAACTTTATTCTTGCTTTTTCAGTGCTTTTTTGGATTCGGGTTAATTTTTTCATCTTGTTTTTTTATTTAATCTTGTGGACAGACATAATTAAATCTACGCATAACCTGAGTACTTAATTTTCCTAATTTTTGAAGATGCGCTTTTTCAAAAGTGTTAAAAATTATACTGTCGGTAGAGTTTTATCAATAGTCATATCTCAGGCAAAACCTTATTTCCGTCCTGGATATCTTTTAAATTATAAGTATTGTAATTCTTAGAAGTGTTGTCTAAGTTCCAAAAATGATAAATGCAATGACGAATTACTATTTCCTGAAGTTCTATAATATTATTTTTTCAAAAAACATTTATGACAGAATCACAAATTTTGCGCATCAGCGACCACCCCATCAGATAACCACCACTGTCGAAAATATACAAAAAGACCGCCAGTAAGAGCGGTGAGGACAATTAACAAATTAGCTTTAAACAACTACGCCCTAATTACCCCATAAAATTACGCCGACGACATAATAACACGGCGCCTATGGCATTGTTGAATCAGAGGCGGCCACTGGTCAGTGATTGTCGTTTGTTTCCTACTATTATTTGTTTCCGCAAGCAAACAATAGAACACGGACTTAAGACCCAAAAGTCGGCTGTGAGGAAAAGGACATCGGCTTATTTTGTTCTTCATGTAGTTGTCAGTTGTAATTACTGATTAGGATTGAAGGTTGAGATCTGAGGGCCTGAAGCTTAATAAACCTTAAATTATTCTCATGAAGTGTCTCTATACCTATTTGTATACCAGACCGTACCTATAAAACTGTTTTAAAAAAATCAACAAATTCATCTTTACCCACAACTTCCCTCATATAGAATTCCAATATACTATTATATACAGGGTGTCCCAAATTCGATGATACATTAGAAGTTTATGGAGAACCGACCAACAGATCGTTATGAAATTTTGGTTACTTAGATATACAACTCTGGTCTATGGCTCTAAATTATTTTCGGCAACGCGGTGTTAACGATTCTGCCCAAAACTTGTGGCAACATTGCTATTTTAAATGGGACGCCCTGTATCTTTTTTATTTTTGGAATCTACGTTCATTCCTAACTAACTTTCCTGAATAGTTTCCTCTGCCTATCTGTAGCGGTTTTTGTGATAACAATTAATGTTCAATTTTTTTAAAGAAAAATGGGCCTCGATAAAATCTTGATATCTCCTTAATCTAAAACAATTTTAAGCTGAAATTTGGTTTGCAATTAATCAATGCCTTTAGGCATTTGATCGTTTATTCATATATTAGTTGTGGCATACAGGGTGGTTCAGAAAAAACAGTTTGCTGCCAACTTATAAAAGTGTTTTTAAAATTTGAACTTTTCCATATAAGGTGTTCCTATACCTATTTTCAGCCGTTTTTCAGTTAAAAGCCATATTAATAATAATTATCATACCGTACCAAATAATAAGTATCTTAAAGTAATAGTAGGCTGTGATATGGATTGAAAGCAAAATATAAGCATGACGAGATTCAGTGCTACCCCTCTTAAAGCGGTTTGTTATTTTGCTTAATAAATAGTAGGAGGCTGTGGTGTTTTAATGGCCGCTTGTTGCGATGCTTATTGATGCTTTTTCTTTCTTATAATATATTTATGTCATAAAATTCGTCAAAATGGTGGATGTTGGTTGTTTAAATTCGGATATTATAAATTTATTTAAATTCATCACATTTGCCACCGATGGACCGAAGAAAATTTAGAAAGATTGAAAAGAACTTCAGCAATTTTGGACAAATCCATGAATCATGAATGTATGTTCACCCAGTGACAGAAGATGAAGATAACGAAATAAATGTTCTGGCGTATTTACGAGTATATGCTCAACCATTAATTAGAAGTACAAAAGCCAATTTGGGAATCTCTAAGACATCGATTGGGAGAATATTGCATAAACACAACATGCACGGTTTACTTGGAGAGTGTTTTTTTCACGATTACAATACTTCTATTTTACGAAGAAAGTAAAAAATTGTTTTTTACAAATACTTCCACTATATTTGTTTAAAACAGTGCACTACATGGTAGATTCTTTGGATTTTATATCACGAGTGAACAAACTTTTAAAGTAAATGTCTAATTTACTAAAGTGTTTAGATATAAATAAACTCAGACATTCAAAATATTTATTGAACGATCAGGTAGAACTCAGCAATTCATCCCTCTTAAATATATATGTTTCTAACATTAGTTTAATTTTCTAACTGGTACGTAAAATTTCCAATTTTTTAATTGGTGAAAAAGACCGAAAAATAATTGTACTACACGAAGATATTTACTCTTAAATTTTAAAAATTTCAGATTTTACAACCGAAGAAGCTAATGTGTAGCATGTCGCGTTGTTTTAAATAAAAAGGGTGTATATAAATAGTTTTTATTTTTACATTTTACATAATGGTATTACATTTTACCTTGTATATTTAGCATTTCCTCAACGGGTATACATTATTATCGTATTATTCTATATTTAGGTAATATAAAACTATAACAACACATCTCTAACGAAGATATCATCTATTTACTACAAAAAAATTCAATTTAAAATAAAACAAGTCTCTTCAAATGTACAGTCCTTAGCAGTCACTTGCGAGACGGATAATTAAAAACCCCGCAGATCTAGATATGAACGACCCTTTAACAGCAATGTTTTAATATCATGTTAGTTCTATTATCCAATCCACATATGGCGTTGTAATGCGCAGCTCATGTTAATTCCAGAAAATTGGAAAAACGGCTCGCTTACACTGTAACAAGCATTTTATATTTGTTACAACTTATTTGCAAATTTAATCATCTCAGAGCTTAACTACAACCATGTTTAATACATATTCATAGAAATTCAAGTTATTGAGTAGGACACTATTTTTGATATATTCAATACTCTTAGTGGATAGAATTTTGGTTGGATACATTAGAAAGTACAAATTGATTTTGCCGAATGGGAGAGGCCAATTGTCGCTTTTGGAGTTTATTTATTTTTACCGCCCAGGATCAATCGCCCTCTTTTCTTTGAATTTCAGCAGGAGCCAGTTGACTGCAATGATTAATTAGACATTTTTTTTGTGATTTTGTGGCGTAAAGATAGCACGCGACATTGTCGGATTAATTTCACAAATAATAATGCTCTAGTTCGTCTGTATATGAAAGGAAATGCAGTCGATATTCAACTAGCTAAAATATAAGGTTTTTAATTTAGGAACAACCAAAGTTCTTTTAATTTAGTAGCAATTAACTTCCTTTTTAATTAGGAACAACCAAAATTCTTTTAATTTCGAATCTATCAATTTTTTTTTAATTTTGGGTAATGCAAGATTTTATTTAAATAACTTCGAGATTTTTAGTATATATTTGTATTAACTCAAAACTTTAAAAGTATCAAAATTATCATAACAATTTTACTTAAATTATCTTGGATTAAAACTGTATCTGAAGAAGGCTGACGAGTCTGCAGTGCAGGTGGTTTTTTACTCCATCTTTCAGAGTTGGAGAGCACTCCGGAGAAGATTTTTGGATGTTTAGAAGAAGCTGCAATAGTTTTTTTTCCTTTCCTTTTGCCGTGTGGTGACTTGCTGTTCTCCTAGACGTTTTATGTTGTAACTTTTCGACTGGCTAGACTCCGCTGCTATTTGAGACGCATTTGGTAGGTCTAGATGATTCTGATTCCATTGGAAAATTGCAACTTGAAAGATGAGTATTTTTCACCGTTAATATTTTCATTATTTTACATATAACCACCGATCGATACTTGAGTTTAATTTTTGTAGTTAGCTTACACATTCATTATTTAATATCTCCAGTCATGTAACTCTCCTTAAATGTTTTATTAATTTTTTAGTTTAAAAACAACCGAATGGCATACATATTGCAGTTTTACAATATTGTCATTCTGTTTTATAGAGTTACATAATAAAACTCTATGTAACTGGTTATTTTTTAATAACTGAGTGCTTACAAATTTGTTTAATTGCATTATTGTCATTCTGTTTCATAAAGTCACATAATTAACCTTTATGTAACTAGTTATATGTTTTATAGCTGAGTGCTTACAAATTTTGTTAATTCTATTATTGTCATTCTGTTTGATAAAGTTACATAATTAACCTCTATGTAATTGATTATTTTTTTTATAGTTGTGTATTTACAAATCTTGTATTTCCATTAGTGCCATTCTGCTTAAAAAGTTACATAATTAACCTATAAACTGGTTATTTTTGTATATAGCTGAGTGCCTACAATTTCTTTTCGTTAATTCAATTTTAGCCCCTTCTGCTTCAAATAATTCCATAATTAACCTTAATGTAACTGGGTATATTTATTAGCTTAACGCTTACAAAATTTGTTTGGTCAACTAATGTCATTCTGCTTAATTTTTGTTTTATGAACAAATAGGTAGCTAGATAAGGTCTAGTCCTTTATATCTATGCTAAATTTTGGTTAAAATTTGATTTTAAGTGCATAAATCACAGTTGTAAATTTATATGTAGATTTGGAAAATAAATAACCAAATACTGGTTTATTTCACTTTTGGGTTAAAAATTGTAGTATTTACTATCGTATGTAATGTATTTTGATATTTTAATTAAATTGATATTTTTTTTATAAAGTTTAACCTATGATAGATATTGAAATTTAAGATTAAATACTTTCATTATTTGATGAGGTAAATTTAAAATTGGTATAGCTAGAATATTTTCTTGTGATTCATTCTGTCATTTCTATATTTATATTACATATGTTATAAGATACTGCAGATTTCCGGATACTACATCTGAGTGTTTTTAAAATTAGCTTGTTTCTTTTGTGTTTATCTTTTAAGTTTTCAGGTTATGTTCATTAGGGATTATAGCCTAAATTATCTTTGGTTGGTAAAACTTGATTACAGAACAGTGTATCGATTTATTATCTTTTTTTTTCTTCTTTATGTTTAAGCACAGGGAGTCTCGTTTTCGTTGTTTTTATGGCGAATCTCTCTTATTAGTGAAGATAGAGGGTTTTGGTTTTCGCAACATGGTGCTACTTTTTGGTAAAACGAAATATGACCCAAACAACATTTTTATAGCCCCCTTCGTTTTAAGATACAGTGTGAAATTGAAAATATTGCTTTGTTGTTTAATTTAACGAAAAGGTAAAAACTGGCTGTGATACAGTTTTTCACGTAGAATTCAGTGTCGTTTTTGAGATATAACACAAACTTATATTTTTTTAAATGGGACACCCCGTATATTTTTATTTTATATTATTCAGTTCACAATAAGCTTCTCGAAAATAAATAATAGTATATACTTTTCTATTCGAATTGTACAGTAATTTGCATTTTTTAGAGATAGACTCAGTTTTTGGTAGTATGCAGGGATTGCCTAAACACAACAAATGAAAATTGTTGTCGTGTTAACTAAATTACTTGTCAAAAGCCTCTGGTTCGTTTTGAAGCTAGATCAGATGACCGCAACAATTATTTTAAATTTTATAATAAAAAATGGCTAGAAACGAAACGTTTTCTAATGAAGAAAAATACGACATGTTGCTCTGCTTTGCACAATCTAACGAAGATGTTAACGAGGCTTTGGAACTACATTTATTAGGGTATGCTTAGCATTCGTGGTGTTTTATAATGAATACATTTTTATGAAGCTGTTGACATTTTAAACATAGGTATCCAGAACGAAGACAACCCTGTGATATTACATTTCTTAGAATGAAAAGAAACCTAATTGATTTCGGATCTTTCAATAAGCCGCAAAGCAAAACCTATAACAAGGAGAACGAGTAAGACGTACCTAATATTCTGGCCTCCATTGATGTAGATCAAATTTTTGCAAACAAATCTATCAGAATAGTGAGGTTCCAAAAAACCGGGTACAAAAAAATTTAAAGAAACTATAAACCATTTAAATTCAGATTGGTGCAACGCTTGCTTTCTGTAACTGGTATCTAGAAAACTGCGATAATGACCCTGACTTTTACAGAAAAGTAATATGGTCCGATGAAGCATATATACGTAGCACCGGGTATTAAATAGGCATAATTCTAGATACTGGTCGCAAGAAAACCAGCATCGAATAATTTCTCGCGAACTACACGGGAGGTTTGGGTTTAATATTTCTTGTTTCATATTGGGTTCAAAAACAATATATCGTATATACCAGGGGAGCTTAGATACAGATCTGTATTTCGAAATATTGGAACTTATTCTACCGGAATTACTCGATGATCTGCCTTTGGCGTATTTACGCGACATATATTTTCAGCAGGACGGAGCACCTGCTTCTGGTAGAATAAGGCAATATTTGGAAAATAGATAGGTACCAATGGTCCTGTAAGATGATCAGCGAGATGGTCAGATCTCTCCATTTTGGATAACTTCCTGTGGAGTACTTTAGAAAAAAAAATATATAGGACAAGATACGACCTCACACAGGCTTTGTGTAAGGCAAAATGGACATCATTTCGAGCAATATCTTTAGGGTATAAATTTCGTTTTCTGTTTATTTTAGCGATCTTTAGTGGTAGGATTAGTTTTTGTTGTTGTTTAGGGCTTTGTGTAAGGCAAAATGGACATCATTTCGAGCAACATCTTTAGGGTATAGATTTCGTTTTCTGTTTATTTTAGCGATCTTTAGTGGTAGGATTAGTTTTTGTTGTTGTTGTTGTTGTTGTTGTTAGTTGTTGTTTAGAGGTATTCGAGGTAGAATTATTAACATGTTCATTTTATTCATTTACTAATATTTTTCAAGATTGATAGATTCACGGGTTTAGCAGCGAAAAACCGGTTAATTATTAATTCTTTTTATTATAAAACCGAGTTTTCGGTCCTTCTTCAAGGCAACAGGCTAAAATTATAATAATGTAAGATAAATAATGCTATGACAGTTATTACAAATCTATTTACATTTTACATTATACTTATTCAATTATTAAAATTTGAACATTTCTTGTAAAATAGTATAAAACAAGTATATACAAGGTAATAATTAATTGTAGAATTAAAAAAAAAATTCTTTTTAAATGTGTTCAGATTATTTATTGCGTTTAGATTGACAAACAAAAATCTTTTTTGACTTTTTCGTAACTGAATAAAAATATTTAACTTTAAATTAATTGAAGCAAATATTTAATATAATTACATACCTCAACATGTAGACTAGTCTGTCTACGGAATGTTTCGATACATAATATAAACAATATTATTTAAGCAAGCATAAGAAATTATATCATTTACCTTAAGTTTTTATAGGCACATAGTAGTTGTACAAATACTTTCATCCTATCGGGACTCATCAGTACGCCGATCGTAAGAGAGAAACATTAAATTAAATAATAGAAAAGAATTGATTTCAAAATTTTAAAATTTGTCAATTTGTTTCACATGTAAGCTAGATATGAAAAAAATGATAGTTTGCAGCCATCTATAATGTTATTTTTAAATGTGTTCAGATTATTTGTTGCGTTTTGATTGACAAACAAAAATCTTTTTTGGCTTTTTCGCAACTGAATAAAAGTATTTAACTTTAAATTAATTGAAGCAAATATTTAATATAATTACATACCTCAACATGTAGACTAGTCTGTCTACGGAATGTTTCGATACATTATAAAAACAATATTATTTAAGCAAGCATAAGAAATTATATCATTAACGTTAAGTTTTTATAGACACATAGTAGTTGTACAAATACTTTCTTCCTATCGGGACTCGTCAGTATTAAATATTAAATATTTCCTTCAATTAATTTAAAGTTAAATATTTTTATTCAGTTGCAACAACGCCAAAAAATATTTTTGTTTGTCAAAAAAATTCTTGTTACTATAAATAAAATAAAGCTGAAAAATGCATTTGTTTTGTAAGCAATCCCACTCTACTACCAAAAACTGAGTCTATCTCTAAAAAAATGCAAATTACTGGGCGATTCGAACAGAAAAGTATATACTATTATATATTTTCGAATAGCTTATTGCGAACTGAATAATATAAAACAAAAATATAGGGGGTGTCCCATTTAAAAAATTATAAGTTTGTGTTATGTCTCAAAAACGACAGCTCACATAAAAGATCTGATCAGCTTAGTTAAGCAACAACAACAAACAACAACCGAAATACGAGGGGGCCCAAATATGCTATATTTTCAATTTCACACTGTATCTTAAAAACGAAGGGGGCTATGAAAATTTTGTTTAGGTCATCTTTCGTTTCACAAAAAAGTAGCACCATGTTGTGAAAACCGCAACGCTCTATCTTCACTAATAAGAGAGATACCCCATAAAAACAACGAAAACGGGACACCCTGTACAAGTGGCGTCCATATAAGTCTGAAAATCATTACGAAGCTACGAATCGCCTCCGAGTAGCATAACTGAGTAGCCGTGGTAGAAAGTGTAATACATTAATAATGTAACAACACCTAACTACAATAAACCCATAAACTAAAGCAAGCAAGCAATCACTTAATCCATAAATAATAATTTATTATTGTTAATATTTTTAGTGTATTACAGCACATAGAGTACACTGCAAGCTTGATTACCTTCAACATCAACTCGTTGCTGAGCACTGATTGTCTTGCTTTGCAGTGATACTTACGGTTATCGCTGTCACTGCAGTCCCTCAACCATCAACAGCCTGCCCTCGCATAAGAGACTTTGTAGGATTTATGTTAGGTGCTGGACCAAGCAATACTGATAGTGAACATCTAAAATGTCACAAACGTAAACACTTTTCAAGTCGGACCGAGATATGATTCCGGTCTTATAAATATAGTCATCTCGGCAGCCTATTGCTTTACGCAATCATCCACCAAGTCTTCTTAGGCTCTTTTTAATTGTAACGTTCTTTGATCTAATATCAGATCTAAAATTATAAAGGAAAACATATTCAGATAAGTTAAATTATGTTATACAATTCAAGAAATAAAAATAAATAGACAAAGGAAGAAAGTTGAAATACTGTATTCTAACGTCATCATCTGTAAAACTTGTCTGGTACTTAATCGGGCTAACTTTTTTGCCATCGTACATGAATAAACGTAAAGTCAAGCTGCCTTAATGTCACTAACCTCAATCGTCAATTACGTTCAAATTTATAAACATGTATCATGATTATGCATTAATGGCATTACTGAAATAACTCTCCAAAAAAGAAGAAAAACTTTGACCAAACACAGAAAATTTAGTGCTAGTAATTCTATGTTAACATTTTCTCCAAACTTTTTTCCGCCAAAATTATTAACCAAAATACCCTTTCGCCAAAATGATTCCCTAAATTTAACTTTCTGCCAAGTTCACCTCGCCAAAGTGACTCTCCGAAAGTGACAGGATTTTTCCTAAATATCTAGAGTGACGAAATAAAGGACAGCCCATTAAAATCACAAATAGAAAAGCTCAGCAGCGCCACTAACTCACTCACTCAATATCAAAGACCACCCAAAATCAAGGATTATATCAAAAAAATATCGGCTACACTATTTGCTAATATAATAGTAGCAAAATAAATTTTCTTAATACATTTCCTAAATAATAAAGCATTAAAAGAATGAGAAAAACTTACCTTTGATATTAGTTTAGCAGTATTTTAGTAGTCTAACAACATTTAAGCATGAAAAAATTAAAAATGTTCAGACAATTCAGGCCCATCATGATCCTTATGGTTTTTGAAGTACCCGAAACCAATTGATTTTCTTCTAACGACCTATTTGTTTAGCACACCTAGTTATTTCTGTAATAACACCTTTGCAAATAAGAGACTACCAAATTGGCACCTTTCGGCAAGTTTAAAGATACAAAGGAAGTAGGTACTATCTGTATCCGGCCTAATGTCTGCAGTGATTGTTTTTGCCGCCTTCATTGGCAAACAGATTTGGCACGCTCTCTTGAGGCGAGACTCTAGAATAATGCTTAACGAATTGAAGTTTACAATTGGTTTTTTCGTTTAAGAAAAATATTAACTATCAGTAAAAGTACGAAATAATATTAAAATAAACACATTTATGTCTAACTATACGTATATACAGTAATTTATTGAATCCTCATGACAAACCAAAATAATTTTGCCACCATTTTTGAAAAATTAAATCACTATAACATTGATTTTATTCAGAGCAGTATCCTGGAAATAAACCAAGTCAAAAAACAAATGTCTAAAATTTTTCTAGCTACAATTCAAAGGTGAATTCTTATTTTAGAGTGTTTTGTGAGGGATGTTCAGAACGTTTACCTATAAGAGCGACTGTAAATACGAGAGTCGTTTGGAAATACACTTTAACTCTCAGAAATTAAATTTATAAACTATGCTAAGCAAAAAATTACAATAATTTTCGCTAAATAACCCAATCTTTCTGATTTCAGCATATATCGGAAAAATCGATAAATTTCCTTTACCCGGAACTTCCCTCGTTATGATTTTTTTCCATTTATTAGGAATAGTTTGACCCCATTTAGTTCAGTTCATAGTTACGGTATATATGTGTTACATACTGTATTTTCATTTCTATTGGACGCCATTTTGTTCCATGATATTGTATTCCCACCAATATTTTATCATTTTCTTTCTACCTATGCTACACTTGACTTTTGGGCATAATTTAAAATAAAATATAAAATAAAAATAATTTAAAGTAGTTTTTAAATGCGACGTCATGTTGAATTCGTATCAGTTTATCCCATTTTCAAATTTAATTTTTCTGCAAAATTTAAAGTCAATTGAACAAGATTTTTTACGTTGATTTTTTTGGCCGTCATTTTGTTCCGCCATCTGTGTAGGATGGTTTATTTTAGAATTAGAACAATACAAGTCCACAAACTTTTTAGATTTAAAAATCAGGAGCATTAATAATAAGCACGATTTTGAAATGTATCATAAACCAAGATATAATAATACATAATACATCAAACCACCCCATTCACACCTCTGTTAACAGACAATTTTAACAAGGAACTTAATATTATAAAACAGATTGCAGTTAATAATGGTTATGACGCAACCATAATATACAAAATCGTAAATAAAAAACAGTATAAAAGAGCTAAAATAGAGAAATATCTTAAAAAACAAATCATAAAGTAGCTTTTTGTACCAATAATACTTTAGGTAGATATATTAAGAATAAAGTCTAATACAAATAAGGCCCAAAAATCAGGGGTAAATGAATTAAAATTTGATTCTTGCGAAAAAGTATATATTGGTTAAATGGGTAGATCTTTTTATAAACGTATCAAAGAACACAAATCATCATATATTAAACAAAAAACTGATTCTAATTGTGGAAAATATTTACTAGAAACAAATCACAATTTTAATAATGAATTTAAAATTTTGCATTCAGCCAATAAGAGGAAATAAGAGGAAAATTCATAATATTTTATTGAACGATCAAATGGACCTAAACGGTTCCCCACTGTTAAATCTTTATGGCTAAAATCTGCTAAGGTTAGGTAGGAAGACTTTTTATTATCGTTAAAAAATCTAGTTTTAGTATCAGTCTTAAGTTGGTTTTTGCAAAAAATCCAGTGTGTCGAAACAGCTGTTAAACGGAAATAAATTAGTGGAAATTACTAAACAAATATAGTTTGTTTATTTATTATATTAGTGATAATTAATTTCCATCAAGTAACGGCTAACTCGACAAATTATTCATCCTATTAAATACAATTAAACCAAGGGCTGTATTTCAAAAGCTTAAAAATGGTAAAGTTATACAGCGATCTACAATTCTATTTATTATTCCCTTGAGACTAAAATCAAAACATGTTAAGCAAAAAAACTTCTAAATAAGAGTCGAAATTATAAAACAACATTCGCACACATTTTGTGGGTCCTCAAAAACGTACAACAACGGAAGCAATCTGCGTCAGATACTTTAAGTCATTTATGTCCACTTGAAAGAAGAATCGTTTTAAGACGGTCAAACAACCTATTGTATAAAAAAGTAGCATAAGCCTCTTAAAGGTGATATGGGACTGGGAATAAACACATCAAAATGGCTATAATTATTTAGCATTTTTATGAAAATATTAGTTTATTGTTAGAGAATCAATTGAAAAGGATATTCCAGGATTAATTGTAAGAATAGGTGTCATTATCAACACACTGGGACCACATATGCATTACATATGTGAGTTAAACATATTATGAAAAACTTGGTAAATTTCCTTTCCTCGGAACTTTCCTCGTTATAAATCAACCCTTTCATTAGGAATAGTGAAGTATGACCCAATTTAGTTCATTTTATAGTCATTTAATAACACATATATACTGTCTTCTCAAACATTTCGATTGGGCGCCATTTTGTCATCGTATTAGGTTTCTACTAATATTTTACTAGTTTGCCACTCTTGATTTTTAGAAGTAATTTAAAATAAATTCCATAGGTAGTTTTTACATCGACACACACTCCATTGTGTTAAATTTGATCAAATTCGCATCAGTTTATCCCTATACCACATTTAATTTTTCTGCAAAATTTTAAGTTAATTCAATAACATTTTTTTAGGTTGATTTTTTAAAAAAAATATGTAGCCGCCATTTTGTTCCGCCATCTTTACCAGTATCTATCTCTATATCACATTAAACGTTTGCACAACATTTTAAATTAATATAATGAGTAGGTTTTCTTCCTGCCGATTTTTCAAATATTTTATTATGCTGCCATTTTCTGTAATACTTAATTTTTGTGCGAAGTTTAAAAAAATTGGATAATTTCTTCAAATTTTTTAAGAAATAATTTTTTAACGTTTCATTAGGCTGCCATCTTGTTCTGCGATATTGGGTTTTTACCAAGGTATTACCAGGTTTTGACTAAAATTTGAATTCAGTCTGATAAGTAGTTTTTAAGTTATGTCGTGAACTGACAGACAAACCGACACACGGATCGACGGAATTGAACTGAGAAGGTGATTTTTTCATGATTACAAATATTATATTTGGCCGCTCTTTTGTTCCGCCATCTTGAATTAGTACCACAGTTTTACTATACTCTATTACTATACTATACTCTATACCACAATTAGATATTTTATTAAGCCGCCATTTTGTTTCGCCATCTTGGATTTGTATCAAAATTTTGCCCTTTCTACATAACATTTGATTTTTGTGCAAAATTTGATATACATTGGATAAGGAGTTTTTTAGTAATAATATTTTTAACATTTACTAAGCCGCCATTTTGTTTTGCCAAATTGGATATTTACCAAAATGTTACCAGGTCAATCCCATATGACCCTTAATTTTTGACCAAAATTTGAAGTCAGCCGGATAAGTAGTTTTTAGCTATGCCCCGACCAGGCAAACCGACAGACAGACAGACCGACGGAATTGAGAAAACATGTTTTTTCGGAACTTAGGGACCCTGAAACGTAAAGATCTGAAAAAATCTCAGAGGCTGATTTTTTCATGATTACAAGTAGAAAGGGACTGCGACTAATTGATAAAATTTGAAGAGAACCACAAATAAGAATAAAATCATAACAGAAAAATACTATGAGCAATTATAGTCTTCAGTCTTCACGAACAAAACCACCACCAAAAACGCACCTTGCTCTCGAAACAGGCACTCTTTCTCCTGAAACACACCTATTGACTAAATTGTCTCTGCTCTTCTATAATCTTCAATAAATAAAATGATGAAGAGAATATTGGAGTAAAATGTGTTCCTATATACTTTCGTATATTTACAAAAATGCTTTGAATATTTTTGAATAATGGGAGTTAGATACATTGTTTTAAATAAAAGCGTTTCAAGCCCTGTACACATTACTAGTGAAAGAAATCAGTATAAAATAACCTCTAAAGAGCTAAAACTGATATATTGGGAAGCAAAACTTTACTAAGAGACCCTTAAAGAAAAAAAAACATATTGACCTATATTTTCCTTGCTGATTAAAAAGGAACATTGTATGATTTTTGTCCATCGCCATTAGTAGTTCTACTAACAATAAATAGATAAACCGATAAATTCAGATGCAATTCTAAAGTTTTTTGTTTCAGGTTTAATATATAAAACATATGTTTTGGCAAATATAGTATATGTTCGCTAACAGCTTCCTACGTTCGAGGTTTATATGCAAAAAAAATCATTACATTTGACGTGCCACTTTTAATAAATATTAAAATAAATTACAGTGATTTTCACCTAAATGTTCATAATTGAGGTATGTTGAAAATATAAGCATTTTATTCTTCAACCAGTTACACACAGTTTGCTTAAAACCATTTTTATATATTTTTAAAAATAAAGTGGTGAGGGAAGATTAAACATTTGTACTTTGAAATGTAGATATCTCTGTTTTGGATGAACCGATTTTATTCAACTTGGTGTCGAAAAAATGTCCTTTTCTTGCTCTATTCGTAGAGCCATAAACTGTACCGTAATGAAATTGTTAGTGGTCACTAGATGGCGTTGTTTGGGAATTCTCGAAATAATGCTGATTTTCTCAAAAAAATCAAATGGTACGCTATGACTTTTATATCACATTTTATTTGGTAGTTATGAAGACCATTGAATGGAGATATAAAAAATCCAGGTCCGTATTTAAATTAAGAATGTTGATGATAGTCTCTCGAATCCGAAACGTCGGATTGGAAAATTAACGTTGATGTTTTGTAGAGGAGAAAAAGTGACAATGGCAAAGTGGAAATTATTTTTATCTCTCATTTCACTTTATCCTAAAATTTTAGGAAAACTAAAAAACTGGGAAAAAAACAAGGCTCCAGAGAAGCTTTAGTAATCTTGCATAAATATGAAGAATAAAATAAAAAGTACTAAAACTCAGTCTTATAATGACATAAGCTTCGCAGTAGCTAAAGCTAGGGCAAGGCAGGGCAGGACTCGGTTTGGGCAAAAATATTAAACCTTGCTTCAGTGAAACAACAAAAGAAAAACGACGAAATGAACCAACAACTAACAACAAATATATTTGAAATTACTTAAAACTACTTTCGCAGTTGCTCATAATGTAGGGCGTCATTGTTAATACAAAGTTGCAATCTTTCCTGTGTCGATTGAACTGCAATCTCCACTTCTGCTATAGAGATACTTTGAATGACATTCCTAATAATGTACACCTTATCATTTCTTGTAGTAGGTCGAGTCGGCAATACTAAATTTTTTTACCTTAAGAAGTTTTTATAAACTTTAAATATATTTTTTGTTGCTTTATTGGTAGTTGTCAGTTCATTTCGTCGTTTTTTTTTCTGTTGTTTCACTGAAGCAAGGTAGAACTCGGTTTAATCTTTCTGCCCAAACCGAGTCCTGCTCTGCCTCGCCCTAGCTTTAGCTGTTTTATTTCTAAGCTTTTGTAATTACGACACTGAGTTTCGGTATTTTTTATTTTGTTCCTATGTTAAGTTTTGTTCTTTGCAGTTATGCAAGATTATTAAAGTTTCTATTAAAGCCTTATTTTTTCCAGTTTTTTTGGGTTTCCTATAATTTTTTGATTAATTGAACTGACAGATGAAAATAATTTCCACTTTCTCATTATCACTTTTCTCTACAAAATAGGTAGGGTTAATTTTCCAATCCTGATTCGGCATTTACATTTTTGAGTTGCTGCTACGCCCCCTAGCGATCAAGTTTCGAACTTGAAAATAATTTACGGCTATTTCTCTTGACCGATTTACTTGTAAATATTTTTTTCCTTAAGTTCTATTCTTAACGTTTCCTAAGCTACAGCCAACGTCCTCTATTATTGGACCACCCTGTACATACATAAAAAAAATGTATAACCTCTTTTTTTACGGTCGGTTAAAAATTAGATGTATGTATAGGCAAAACTGACCTATTTAAAAGTGGCTTATCTTCTGGGATCAGTATTTATCCTTCTAAATACACAAGAGCTTACTACTCTTTCATATTGCATACCACTTGATTAGGCATTTTATTTTCAATATTTTAGAACAATGATTTGTTAGATATTATGCCAAGATTATTTTTTCACATTATCTCTTCATGGATATTATATTTCACCGAAACCGTCAAATTTCGTAAATAATTAAGAGATTAACTCACAACTTATACGCCAATTTTTTTGCAAGGTCATGCCAAAATTTAGACCTTTGCATGCATTCTCATACTACCACTTCTACATAATGAGAACTTAAACTTCTTTCAGCGTAAAAGAAAGTTTTTGTTGGAATTATCTTAGGGAATCGGTTTTGAATACATCGTCCTGTGGGGTAGAAATCGTGAAGAATAGAAAACGATTAAGTTAAGAGGTTAAACACAATGGGAAGTATTGATGGGGTGGTTTCCCTTAAATTTTGATAATTAAATTTTATAATCGAAGGAAATTGATCTATTTTGTCAATGGCGTCGATCAAGGTTTTAATGGGCATAGAACATCAGTTACAATTTAATACTTTTATGGTTTATACAGGGTGAGTAACATGTTTACTTTTAGTACAAAAACATTTCGATGTACGATAATTTAAAAGAAAAGTCGGCAGTCAAGCAGAACTGATTGATATTATAGGAAGCTGCATATATAGAGGACATGCTTTACTAGTTCAAAAGAAACACATAACAGCCACAAGATATGAATGGCAGTGGCAGCAAGCACTATTATAATATTTTCTGAGAAATACTGGAAACAAAATTAGAAAGTTTTTATAGGAAGTGTTTGTTAATTTAATGTCCACTTAAGACTACGCAGACAAGCATCCCAAATTTATCTTTCAACATATCTTAATTCAGCAACAACTAAAAACGATAGAATTACAATCACAATTCATCACATCACCATCCATCTTAAAGATTTTGATACGAATTTTACAAACGTATCTGTTTGAGGGCATTTCCGACCTCTTCGTGTCGTCCTCATCGCTTTCTTAAGATATTTCCATGGCGATATATTAAGTAATATAACACAATCTGATTCAGGTTTCATGCAGCTATATGGAAAACAAAGATTGCTATTGTCAAACTATGGTTAGTTTGCTCATGGCACTTTCGTTTACATCCTGAGCTAAAGTTTTTGTAGAACCAATAGAAGAACCCAAATATATGAATTCCTTTATTCAAACTTACTTTTTAGTACATATTCTGCTGGAGATTTTTTCAGATTAACTAAATACCTAAAATCATTAAATTGTACAGTAGTTCTCCTATTTCTTTAACCTAAGAGAGCATAATTTCATGTTGAAGTTTATATTTTTCTGGTAATAGCGAGCAAGTGGACGAGAGTTATACTCTAAAGATTAACATAACTGAATTTCCCACTAGGAATTTAATTTTAAAATAAAAATCCCGTGTTTTTTCAGCTGTTGATGATTTACGAAACTTTTCTTTTCTTTTATTTTTAGTACATTTTATAAATATGTTAGAAAGACCGCTCTCAGGAATTTTGGGTATGACGTTAGTTCATTAAGATTAATGGGATGCATTGTAGTAAATTGCTGATATTGTTTTTTAATTTTTCATAAAAAAAATGTCAGTTTTACAATCTAGTCAAGGTCTTCCTTCACATATGTTATTAAATATTAGTCATGAACTTAAGAAATCATGGTTTTTCGGGATTAGGTCGTGTCAAATCAGAATTCCTGTCCAACGTTTCGCCTTCGATTGCACGAGACATCTTCAGGAATATTTACTCCACGTGATCTGAATACTGAATGAGCTCGATGAGAGAAAATTCCAATAGATTATCTATTTTCTGTTTAAAAATCCTGGAACCGACGCTAGATCTTTGGTTTCTTTTACGTTTATATTATAGCCAGTGGTATGCAGGTGTTCAGCTACAGCAGATTGAACAATTTGTTTCTTTTTAATACATCGTTCGGTTCCTTAAGTCTAATGGGTATTGAGCGTCCTGTTTGTCCCACATACACTTCTCCATATAAACAAAGAATTTTATATACCCTTTCTGTTTGAAAAGGTACATTTGTCGGGGAACGCAAGCACTGTCCAATCTTTTTATGTGTATTGAAGATTGTACGTATATTGAACCGCCGAAGTAATCGTATTATTTCGTTTGTAACTGTGGCTCCTTATTATTCTCCTTTCACGGAGTTAGCTTACTATACCTTTTAATTGAAAACGTGATATATTTAGTACAACAGCCATTTCTTCTCAGAGCTTCGGTCGGTTTCGATGTCGAGAATCTTGATCAGAAATCAACAGAAATGAAAATGGCTCTAAATACTAGTGAGTGAATAACTGATTCTTTTATGCTCTTATTGTATTTAAGTATCTATTTAATTCGTCGGTTTTCTATACACAGAATGTCCTGATGTACAGTTTTCCTTCCTTTGAACATATACATCTAGAAAGATAATCGTTTCAATAGATTCAGTTTCCATTGAGAATTTAGTATTATGCTGTTGTTGATTAAGATGGTCCAGAAATATAAGGAGATTGCCCTGTCCATGAGGCCAAACAACAAAATTATCATCTTATCATCTACATGTCTGAGAGATGTTAAAGCAATATCCTCAATGGCCTTCCACGAATATATTGGCTACCACAGGTGTTAGAGGAGATCCCATTGCTGCCGTTGAGGTTTGTTAATAAAAAGTTCCTTGAAAAATGAAATAAGCTTTCACTAGGTCTATTAAGTTATTATCAAGATTATTATGTTCCAATATGTCTGATATAATGGAAATTGAGTCGTTAACAGGAACATTTGTGTATCAGAATAACAATCAAGAATCAAAATTAGGATATAAGTTGTTGATTTATATATAAAAAGGATTCAAATAGATTCCAAACAGGCTTGCATTGTCCTTAAAATATTACGCAAGACAGATCAATTACCTATTTATAAAAGCATCGAAAGGATAGTTATATTACTGGTGAGGTAGAATTCATGTTTAGTTCATAAAATATTGGACAAAGCAAGTAGTTCATAAAATATTGGACAAAGCAATCAAATCCGGCGATTTAACAATAAATATAAGGTTAAAAGTCAATTATGCTGGAACACCTCCAACTGATAAGATATTTCAGAAGAATATTTTAGATTCAAACACAATTTGGATATCGATTTAAGGTCACCGGGAAGTAAATTGTAAAGCCGAATAGCCATGTAATGAAATCCTTTTTCTATCGCTGAAAGTCTATGGATATAAAGGTATTTTGGTATTTCTGCAATATAGAAACCTATGTTGTGATTTTTAAATATTTTGATATCATTCAAAAAATAAAGCTCTAAGAGGTTACAATAATTTTAAAAACCTAAGAGAAAGTAGACACTAAAATAATAGGTCAGTAATTAGCATATTCCTTTCTGGAACCTTTTTTATATATCAGTTTTACTATCGCTAGGTTTAAGCCAGTAGAAAATATATGTAATGATGAGTTTAGCAAATGAAGACCCATATCCACTACAGAGCCGAAACACTTGAAGGGCCGCCATCATACCCAAACTTTTCGAAGAAGAGCAAATTTCTGTTTTACAAATCGCTTTGACAAATATGGAATAAGAATTGCGGCATGCAATGCAAATAACATTGTTTCTATTTAAAGTGTTGCTAAATTAATTGATAAAATAATAAAGTAATTTAAATACCACTCAATCATTAGAGATTTCAATAATCACATCTAATTTTATAATAAATAATAAATTAAATTTTAATATTATAGTTCTAACAAAAATATACTGAAAATATAATAACGAGTAAACATTATTTTATATACCTCTGATTAAAAAGAAAAAGTAAAAAAATCTTTTTTTTAGTTTGGAATCTTGTATCTATTATTTTGAAGCTCTATTAAAGTTTTCTTAGTATAAGAAAACAAATCAAAAAAGTAATTTAATTTCGAGGTCAAATTATCCAATGCAGATCATTCTCTAATGTTAATATAAGGGTTTAATTAGACTTTATTTAATCAAACTAATGGAGTGCGACAGAATCTGTTGTAATTCCTCGCCTTCTTTAACATACCTATTTGTAAAATAGCAGAATCTAAAAATGTCGACTCCTTATATTGATGTCTAATTTTTCACCCTATATAAAATAAAAATAACATTTTAACCCCGTACGCGATTTATAGTAATATCTACCCCTGCTGATTGATATAAACACAAGGGGTGGTCTCTACCACCACCCGTAGGATTAAAACTAATTCCTCTAATACTAGCAATCTATCTAAAACTATCACCTACCAGGGGGATAGATTATAATTTGTGGTCACCAGCGGTGAAAGCTACCCTTTAGTTTTTTAAATGCGAATTGCTGGAAACTCGCAGTTTTGGAATTGACTGGAAGTGTAGAAATTAATGCGTTTTATAACACAATAAGCGCGGTGGGAGATAAGTCAGGTAAATGCGGCATGTAAACCGCTTTGATTGTGGTCAAAAGGGTAATATATCTTGCCGACTTGGCCATTTCTTTCTTTTTTTATTCGTTAGTGTTCCGACGAATTTTATTTTAAGTAATCACTTGGAGGTTTATATATGTTAAGAATATATAAAAAAATTAAAATATTGAAAGTGTTCTTATCAAAAGAAATATCAAACAGGATTTATCATTATATTGTGTACAAATGTTGAAATATTGTGTGATTATTTTTGTACACCTTTAAATTAAACCGTTAGGGGTTTGCGGTATTTAAATGTACCTGAAATTTAAATTCGTACATTTAGGTGTAAAGTGGAATGGAATAAGCATTTGAATAATATTAAGGTATATTGTAATGTTTATCATAACTTTTTTCAAAAACTTAATAAAAGAAAACGAATGTCGATAGTTTACATTACAAGAATTGGCGCGGAGAAATTCTGAATTATTGTATTATTCAGTCCTGGATTAAAGGGGGAGCCAGGGGCGTGCGGTGAAATTTTAAGAAAGGGAAGCAATTGTTAGAAACTTACCTATTTGTAATGTAATTCGAGTCTTCGATCATTTTTTGCAAATTCGTCAATGATGTCATCATAAAAACGTCGATGCTCCGACATATTTTGGAGAAGATGTATGCGAAAGTCTCTTCTGCCCCGTTGAATTTCTCACGAAATTTTTTATACGTTTAATTGGTGAAAAATTGCGTTCAACTGATAAACTTGTGGCAGGTATTGTCAATACTAATTCACACAATTTCGACACTTCGGTGTAGGCATCTTCCGGCTCTGTCTTTTAAAAATTGCATTAGTTCCTTAGCGTTATTTTTCGCGCAAATGTCATCAGTTTCGTAAATGACTTTTAGTTCAGATCGCAGTAACACTCGGTCGAAGAACTGGTCATAATGAAGAAGAAGAGATTTAAACGAATCTTCTGGAAAAGTTTTTCCTTTAAATGTATCAAAATTGCAGAGCTCGAGGAATTTGAAATCATTTAAACCGTTAAATCTATAGTTTATTTGTTGCTGAATTTGATCGATTATTTCATAAAAGAGGCGTCTATATGATGTTTGAACATCTCCCACATTGTCTGTTCGAAGACGCTTGGCTTGTGGCTCTACATTTAATGTCATCGTTTTCCCAAAATAGGTCAAAGTCATCTCTTTTTTGACTTAACATGGACTTAACATCATCCACTTTTTTCAGGCAAAAAGCAATATCATTTGTTTTGGGATAAAACTAAATTTAATTTATGAGCAAAATAATGGACAAACACGGCACTTGGGAAAGTTTCTCGAACTTTAGCTTGCAGACCCTCTAATTGTCCTGCCATCACTGCAGCTCCATCATAGCTTTGAGCAACTAATTTTTTCTCTCCATTAATTTCTTTAGTAACGTTATAAATTATGGTATATCATGCATCTGCTGTAGGATTTTCGGACACATTTTTAAAATATAAAAATCGCTCTTGAATACTTCCGTCTGTTTTAACGTAGCGTACTACTATAATTGGTTAAAATTAGTGATATCAGTTGTTTCGTCCAGAATAATAGCAATGAACCGCGTCTCGCCAATCTCCTGCTTAATTCCTTTTAGAATAATGGTTGCAATAGCGGAAATTAAATCATTCTGGATTCGTTCCGCGAAAAACGCTATAGGTACTGCTCTAAATGATTTTTTAAGCAATCATCATATTTAGCCATTAAACTAAGTAAATCTTGAAAATTTCCTCTATTTAAAGAAACCCTTGTTTCGTCATGACCTCTAAATCCCAATTCTTGCTGTTCGAGAAAACAAACAACATCGATAAGTCTTCTTAATATTTGCCTATTTTTATCGACTAGTTCATTGTGTTGGCGGTGACTAATTTCCAACTGTTTATTAAGGGCGTGTTCAATTCTGGTTTTGCCGAAGACTTTTTCTTTTATGATGGCCTGTAAATGCGCGTTGGACATAATGTGTCTATTTACAGCTTTATGGAAATTGTTTAAATCGGAAAAACCAGTTTTATTCCAGAAACCTTTTTCATTTTCAAAAAGTAAACATGGCCAACAAAATAATTTACTTATATTTTCACACCCTGTTAGCCATTTAAATTGTTCGTATTGTTTTTCCGGATAAAAATGTCTAATACAGTTTTTCATTTTTTTGGTCAAATTTTTTATAGGCGGTTTTGCCCTTCCTTTGGAAATTATTTGAAGCTTATCAGCGAAGTTTAATGTTGAAAATCTCTTTATTATTAAAACACACACCACACATTTACTCACACTCTTCTCTCTCTAACATTTTCAACGTTATTACCGACAGCCGAAGTTGACGGTATATATTGCCGTTCAAACAAAGAATCTACTCCAGCGATAGCTTCCGCCACCACTTAAAGCACGCGACTGAAATGCAAAAATTGCAAACAGCCGGTGGAAAGTTCAATAACCTCCCAGACGCCGTTGTAGATAGAAGCTCCAGCACGAAGCTGGCGCGAGGTTTTGTGGAGGTGTAACGGTAAATTGTTTTAGAGTATATGCATGGGTATGGGCAAAAGGGGGAATAATAGCTTATCAGTTTTTGAAGTCATTATTTGTAGTATTTTCAGTTAGTATAGTAGTATAGTATAGTAGTACTAAAAGACTTACATCTCTAGCTTTACATGAACGGAATACAAGTCTGAGGACCTTTTTAGTCATCAGTTAATTATTTGCGAAAGGCTCCTCGCACGGCTAAACGGTCCCCAATTACTGAAAGACTTAAATCTCTAGGGCCTCATCAGCGGAGTACAATTGAGAGAATCTTTTTTATGCCATTAGTTTTTTTTGCAAAGGCCGTTCAGAGGCCCCTAAATACTTAAAGCCCCCGGCCCGATAATTCGTTATTCCGGCCCTGGTATTATTGACCAATTTTATTATTTGTTACTTTATATTTAAAATGACGTTTTTCGCATTTGCAGTATCTTTAAGCGTTGAAAATGGGTGTTAAAAATTCATTTGTACAAGATAATTTATATTTGAAAATGCCAATTAACTGCTAAAAGATATAGAAATGGTGACTGCTAAAGTCCGGATGCCATAGTGACCTACATTTCAAAACATATTTTCTTTTGTCTAAAGTAAATGTATGATGTCTTTGCGCGTGTAGATTATAGGAAAGTCAGTATTATTTTGTGTTAAATTATTTTCTCTTTCAAAAATTTTATCTTTTTGACGATTGAATACTTTTTTTTCTCAGAAAACACATTTAACGAAAGCTCAGTTTTTAAAGACAAACATCATATATCATTTTTGTCTAAAGTTCCATGTCGCTTACTATGATAATGTGATGTTTGCTGGCTTAATCTATAAAATCATATAGAACACATATATGCAAAACATTTTTACCTCACTTAAATATTGTAATCGTGAAAAAATCATCTTCCGAGATTTTTTCACATCTTTACGTTTCAAGGTTCCTAGATGCCGCCAAAAAACATTTTTCTCGAATGCGTCGCGCGTCGGTCTGTCACATGGAGATGACTTGTTAACATTTTTGTAAAAATCTAATAATTCGAAAGAAAATGGTGGCCTAGTGAAATGCTAAAAAAATTATTGCTAAAAACTATTTATACAATTTACTTCATATTTTGCAGAAAAATCAAATATTATATAGAAATTAATTGGTAAAATTTTGGTATGTATCGAATATGGCGAAAAAAATGGCGAAGAATTAATTGTAATATAAAAATGAAGTGGTAAAACTGTGGTACGAATTTAAGATGGTGGATAAATAAAATATTTGTAATAGTGAAGAAAACAACCCTTCCAGGTTTTACACATATTCACGTTTTTAGATGTCAAAATATGTTTTCTCAATTCCATCGGTTTGTTTGTCAGTTTGCGGCGTAGCTAAAAGCTTCTTAACGGACTTACTTCAAATTTTGGTCAAAACTAAAGGGCCTTATAGGAATGATCTGGTAATATTCCAACACGGCAGGACTAACTGCTTATTCAATTTTTATAGTTGGCCAATCGCGTTGTATTTTCTCCGCCCTGGCTTAGAATAAAGTATATTCAAGACTCATTAATTAGGTTTTAGTTATACTTTACTTTATACTTGATAACGAAGAGATACGTCGCAGACAGGGCAGTAGCTAGGTTTTAAAATTAACATGATAGTTACCAGATATTTTAAATATTTCAACAACCAAGTTTTAATAGCAATTTTCAGCTGAAAACTATATAACATACAGGATGCATCAAAAACTTGGGCGATCGGAAATTTCTTGGCATAAAATATGACGAAAGTAGTACATAGCTGTAGGTCCACAGCGGCTTCATTTTCAAGATACAGGTTGTGGATTAAGAAAGTAGAGAAATACATTTTTTTGAACACAAAGAGAAGATTTTTTTCGGTCATACATTTTATATGTTCCCATTTTTGACAATTTTAATGTATTCTCTGATTAATTATACACCCTTAGTTCATTTCGATAAATCTAACTATGTAAGTACCAGCTAGTTTAATTTGAAATAATTTTTTTTCTTCTAAAAGACCAAAATTTAAAAGTAATTGCCACCTTAATTATTGCACATGTCAAAAATAATAATTGCTTGTATGAGTAACCAAATATCTCGAATATTGTTGGATTCTCCGACTTGAACTAGACGTAACTTTTTCTTGTAAAATTGATTAGACAATAAATGCCATATATCAAATTGTTGAAATACTAATACCAAAAAGTTATGACCGAATTCTGGTGAAATAGTTATTTACATAACAAGGGGCTACGTAACACTTATCAGTCGAGAACGTGGTTTGCACCCGAATGATAGCAAGACCTGGCAAAAAATCCCAAACTGGTCAAGAGTCCTACCTTCCGAGTTGTGTTTTGCATTTGTTCTACTCTGAATTTCCAACATTCAAAAAATTTGTTTGTATGACAAATTTGTAGAATCACATTGTCAGTGTCAAATTTTGTCAATTAAGTTACTTACCTCCCCAGGGAAATAATTATTTACTCTCCTCTTTTATAAGGTAAAACGTACTTACCTTCCCAAATCAGTGTCACACAGTAGTAGTTACCGAATATGGAGCAGAAAAAAAAATTTTTACCCGTTTGTTGGTTGTGGTCGGTAATATTAACAATAATGTATCATGCTAAAATCTAATGTCAATATTTCAAAAATATATGGAAAATATTTGAAATATTTATATATTATTAAAACTTAACATTGTCGTGTAACAAATGGAGGGTTACAATGAATTTAAGTGTTGCTGCCTAAATACAATCGTAGAAAGTTCAGCGTATTACATATTTTGAAGATTATTTTTGCCATGAAAAGTTATGAAATTGACAACAATTTAAAAGACTGTGAGACAAAAGAAAAGTGAAAAAGTAAAATCTACTTTTAACTCATTACTTCCCTCGTAAAAGTCGTACTGTAGCTCATAAAAAAATTACTCTTTTTTTACAGATCTTTACATTTTAGGGTCCATAGATGCCAATAAACATCAATTCCGTTGGTCTGTCGATGTGTTCGCAGCATAGCTAAATGGCTACATACCCGACTGATTCAAATTATAGTCAAAAATTAAGGGTCATTTGAGGATTACCTGGGAACGTTTTGGTAAAATCCAATATGGCGAAACAAAATGGCGGCTTAATAAAATATTTAAAAAATCAGTCTTACAAATATGTTATTAGATTGATTTTGAATTTTGTACAAGAATTCAAGAATGCAAAATGGCGGCCAAATAAAATGTTTATAATCGTGAAAAAATCACCCTACATAGTTTTACATATCTTCACGTTTTAGCGTTTCTACATGTTGAAAAATATGTTTTCTCAATTCTATCAATCTATCTGTCGATGTAGGTCGGTTTATCAGTTCGCGGCATAGCTAAAAAACTACGATTGACTTTAAATTTTGGTTAAAAATTTACAAATATTTTATTAGATTGATTTCAAATTTTGTACAAGAATTAAGTGTGATATAGAGATGAAATGCTAAAATTGTGGCAAGAATTCAAGAACGCAAAATGGCGGCCAAATAAAGTGTTTGTAATCATGAAAAAAAACCCTACAAACGATCGTAGATAATATAGTGTTTCACTTCCACACGCATATGTTAATAACGCTTTTATTTCACTTGTATCGTAAATATCTATTACACACTCAAATGACTTATATTTTTCTCAAAGTATTACATTTATGTGAAAAACGCTGTTTTCAAAATTTGTTATAGAATATAATATTTTGTGCATTTTCTTATTGCACCAAGGTTTACTTCAAACAAATAATTCGATTTTATTATACAGGGAAAGAACCTCGGAAAAAACCAAATTAAAATATTTTTATTTAACACCATGTATCTTGAAAACGGTCCTATGTGTATATAACATGTTTGTCTTGTTTTTATGTCAAGGAATCTCCTGTGATAGCCTATGTTCACAAACAAAACATCTCAGCTTTTCCTCTGTACGTAACCAATATCTTTAAGACAAGTGTAATATTGTGATTTTGTAATTTTTTTTGTAATTTGAGAAAAGTATAAATTAAATTATTTCGAGGTTTTAAAGTGCCAGATATAAAGACCGGATGGTTGCCAACCCTACTTCACGCGCTGCAGAAATACAAAGACATGAGTACGATTTCCAATTTCAAATTTTGCAGCTACGTAGGCAAGAGATCAATGTAGGGCGGTAAAGAGCCATTTTGTTGAAAAAAAAAAGATATGCGAAGACACGTGCGTCAAAAAGTGGTCAAAAAATGGTCGAAAATGGACAAATCTACTTTTATTTTATAATTCTAGATTTGTTTTTTTTTTTCATAAAAATTCGCCTTTAGCGCCCGACTATACATATTTTCCTATTAAAATCACATTGAAGCTAATACATATCTCTTATAGTTTTAACATAATATTGCAGCGGCGGAAGGCTTGCAAATGATCAATATTACTGCGTTACTAAGTTCCCCCTTAAAGTATTATTTTCCTATCTAGTACCATAAATAACTATTTGTTCGTTAAATACTATATATTAAAATATTATAAACGATATCTTCATTTTTTAGGTTATTTTTTTAGGGTAATAGTGAATGCATAATAAAAAAACCTTGGTCACTTTAAATTAAAAAAGATTTATATTAAAATGAGAGAATGTATTAAATATTTCCAATTCTAAGTCGTTTTATGATTAAAAGAGGTTTAAAATAAATTAATTAACGTGAACTTAAAAACGCCAGAAAAAAACGACTGGAAATGTTAATACTAAAGTATATCTTTTTTTTTCATTTCACAGTATAATTACAGAATATTTAAAAAAAGAAGCTTATTTGAAATTTAAAACTAGAAGATTAATTGCCAATTACTCAGAGTTACCCTCGTCACTCCAAATTCGCTTACATCCTGTACATTTTCAGATTTCTATATCGAATTCGAAATGCGGTGGGTTTTTTAATATAAAAAAATAAAAGTATCACCCCGAGTGGGAACAATTGGTATCAAATCGTGTTTCTTTTATTGAAATTCGTTTCAATCTAGAGGGGTGCTTTTATAGGAATCTGCGGATTTGCCTTTTTGCCCTGCGTGGGGTAGAGCGGGTCCATGCAAAGCCAAAAAGCATAGTATTGTAAGTATTATTTTACGTTATTTGCAATCTTGATGGGACCTCCGAGCATTCTGGTGATATATAGGAAATTCGGGAAAAATGAAAGGTATTGAATTATGTTTTTGAATAGTAACACAATGGACTGGCTACCTTTTTGCTACCGATTGGACTAATTGTCCAGTATGGGGGCAAATCATAAATCATGAAATATGGTAAATGAATTGTGAGATATAATTAGGTAGATGATTCTGTTAATTGTAAAAATATGTTTTTTTTTAATATATTAAAAATTGTTTTTCAATAACGTAATTTCGAAATCAATTAATAACATTGATATGGTTCGACATTAATAACTAAAATTACAAATTTTTTTTTTTCATTTTAACCATAGTACTTGAGAAATTATTCTTAACCTACACGTTGGTCAAAAGTGGGTGACATGTGTCAACTTTTATTTTTTAAATGAAACACTCAAATTATTTTTTAATTTTAGACTAAGCCTTTAATCTTTGAGACATTTTCAATGTAACATATCTTATACCTGATGTTTTTGAGAAATTGAGCTTTAAAATTTTACTGTTTTTTCTGTGAATATCCACAGAAAGGTGACCCAAGCAGTTGGGTTAATACTTCTAACATCTGGGTTTCCGATTGATATTTATTTGTGAAACTATATAATTAATACCTATGTTCCTCCTAGTTTTAATCATTTATTTAATACCAAAAGTCAAACTCAATTTGTCCTTAGGGTGCAACAATAAAGTTGCGAAACGTCGACAGTTTAAAATAAGACTTGTTTTTTTTAACTGTATCCTAACCCCAAATAATACACATTTCTAACCTAATTAATGATTGTCTAATAGTTCAGGTAGAATTTTTTTTTTTTGGTTTTGCATCTAGTGCATACAGCCACTACTATAACATATTTTTATTATTTATTTACTATTATAAATTGCTTTATTCACTACTTGCTATATATTCAACTATTTATAGTTTTTATTAGTTTGATGTTGACTTAATAAGTCAAATTTCTAAATTAGAATAAAATATTAATTTTTACTATTCAACGGTTCTGCTTCCCTCGTTTTCTTCACGTTTTAGGGTTCCTAGATGCCCAAAAACATATTTTCTCATTTTCATCGGTTTATCGGTCTTTCTGTCGGTCTGCCTATACGCGGCATAGATCAAAAGTTACTACTACAAAAGATTGACTTCAAATTTTGGTCAAAAATCAAGGATAATAAGGGGATGAACTGGTCACATTTTGATGAAAATCCAATATGGCGGAACAACATGGCGGCCTAGTGAAATGTTAAAAAAAATTATTACTGAAAACTTACTAAAACAATTTACCTGAAATTTTGTACAAAAAATCAAGGATTAGGGGGAACTCAACTCATGAAATTTTGGTATTAATGGAAGATGTTAAAACAAAGTGGCTGCCTAGTGAAATGTTAAAAAATTATTACTAAAAAACTACTTATCGGATTCATTTGAAATGAAAATCAAGTATTACTTAGAAATCAACTGGTAAAATTTACTTCTAAATCAAATTCAAACTTTGTGCAAGAATTAAGTGCGATATCGAAATGAACTGGTAAAATTTTGATACAAATTCAAGATGGTGAAACAAAATGGCGGCTAACTAGAATATTTGTAATTGTGGAAAGAATCACCAATAGATGGTAGATGATTCTGTTAATTGTAAAAACATGTTTTTTTTTAAATATATTTGAAAATTGTTTTCCTATAACGTAATTTCGAAATCAATTAAACATACAAAAGTTATAACATTAACATTTAACTGTTTGAAATAACTGATAAGATAATATACTACTAACATTGATATTGTTCGACCTAAATAACTAAAATTACAAACTCGATTTTTTAAACGCAAATAGTTCTTGTTTTAAAAACGTACATTTTTTTTCATTTCAACCACAGTACTTTAGAAATAATTCCTAACCTACACAGTGGTAAAAAAAAGTGACATGTGTCAACTTTAATTTTTTAAATGAAACAGTCAAATTCTTTTTCTAATTTTAGATTACGTTCAATATTTGAGAGATTTCCCATGTAACATATCTTACACCTAGAGTTTTTGAGATATTAAAATTTAAAATTTTACTGTCTTTTCTGTGAATATCCACAGAAAAAAGACACAAGCAGTTGGGTTAATACTTTTAACATCTGGGTTTCCGATTGATTTCTTTGTAAACCTATGTTCCTCCTAGTTTTAATCATTTATTTGACACCAAAAGTCAAACTTAATTTGTCCTGAGGATGCAACAATAAAGTTGCGAACGTCGACAGTTTAAAAAACACTTTTGTTTTTTTAACTGGATTCTAACCCCACCAACCACTCTTACCCAATTAATTAATGTCTAAGAGCTCAGGTAGAATTTCTATTTACAGTTTTTATTAGTTTAATGTTGACTTAATGAGTCAAATAACTAAATTAGAATAAAATATTACTTTTTACTATTCAGCGTTTTTACTTCTCTTGTAAAAGGGAAGTATTGTAATCATGAAAAAATCACCCTCCCAGGTTTTTTCAGGTTTTAGGGACTATTATTACTAAAAAAAGCCTTATCCAATTCACCTAAAATAAAAATCAAGTATTACTTAGAAATCAACTTGTAGAATTTTGGCACGTAACCACGATGGTGAAACAAAATGGTGGTTTAATGGAATATTAAAAAAATCAGCCTGAAAAACTATGTATTAAATCAAATTCAAACTTTGTGCAAAAATTAAGTGCGATATAGAGATGAACTAGTAAAATTTTGATACAAATTCAAGACGACGAAACAAAATGGCGGCTAACTAGAATATTTGTAATTGTGAAAAGAATCCTTAATCAAAGTTTTATATAGTTTCAATTTTTATCATTTGTAGATGCCCAAAAAGAAGTTTTCTCATTTCCGTCGGACTGTCTGTCGGTTTGCCAGTTTGCGGCATAGCAAAAAAACTACTTACTCACTTGACTTCAAATTTTGGTCATAAATTAAATGTCTTATGGCGATGACTTGGTAATATTTTAGTAAATATCCAATATGAAGGAACAAAATGGCGATCTAGTGAAATTAAAAAAAAATATTACTAAAAAACAAATTATCCAAATTACCTCAAATTTTGGATAAAAATCAAGCGTTACGTATAAATGAATTGGTAAGATTTTGGTAAGTATTCAAGATGGCGTCCTAATAAAATAATTAAAAAATCAGTTTGAAAAAAACTACTCATTAGATTAGTTTCAAATTTTGTGCAAGCATTAAGTGTGTTATAGAGACTAGTCAACTAGTAAAATGGTGGTACGAATTCAAAATGGCGGAGCTTATTCAATTTATTTTAATTAATATCCAAAAATCATGTGTGAATTGGTAAAAAATGGTAAAATATTGGTACGAATCCAATATGGAGGAAGAAAATGTCACCCAAAAAATGTTTGAAAAGATAGTATATGTATATGTGGTAATCCTAATAAGAGAAAAGATTTTATTGCCTTTCTAGTTTTATTTATAAGAAGTTTTATTAAATTTAAAGTTTCCCGGGCCTAAATGTAGGATAAAATAAATAAATACATTTTAGTTTCTGCAATACAAATTGTCAGAAACTAAAATGAATATTATAATTAAAGTTGGTACGTCTAAAAACTGTTCCGACTTCCTCAACTGTAGGCACAATAAAAGTTTTATGTCCAGAATTACATTATTAATAAATCTTATAATATTCACTGATAAGAAAAAAAATTGCTCTCCCCTCATAGGTCAGGGTGCAGTCTAGGTTATTACCTTTTTTAGTTAATTACAATTCATGCATCAAATTTCAAGGCAATATATCAATGAATTTCAAAGATATTGCGGAAACCCTCTCGCAGAAAAAGATTCAAAGTCGATTAAAGTTACGCCATATATATATATATATATATATATATATATATATATATATATATATATATATATATATATATATATATATATATATATATATATTATATATATATTATATAAATATTTTTTAAAAAATTCATCCAAGTTAGTCAAATCATTCCGTATTAATCAGTGTACAGGGTATCCGAATTTCGATGGTTTGCGGGGTATCTCCCTTATTACTGAAGATAGAGAGATGCGGCTTTCGTAACACTATGCTACTTTTTTGTGAAACCAAAGAAGCCACAAACAAATTTTTCCCTCTTTGAAATCACTAGTTAGACTGATAATTACTTTTTTGTATAAACTGTAATGTACCTGACATTTATTTACTCTAAAAACTCAAATGTCAGACTTTAAAGACGAAACTAGCAATTTTTCAACTGTCACAAAAATGCAATCATGGCATATCAAGATGTTAAAGGTTTTGCCACTGAAATAATTAACAATAATGGAAATTTTAACTACGCCATACATAAAAATAGTTTTTAGTTTTTAACTCAAAATCCTTGCATCGCACGAAAAAAAGGCAAGGGATCAAATTTGCTCCAAACTGAGTGGGGATTTTAGGAATGATTTTTGTTTTCAGAAAAAGCAGTAGCGTACAATTTTTTCTTCAAGAATATTCAATAAAAAATCCTGTACGGACGCCACTGATAAAGAATTAAAAAATATTTCAAATCAAAAAATGCCTTTTGTTACTCAAATGCTGTTTACCAAATTTAATAACAATATCTCAAGTACTAAAAAAGTTATGACTAAATAACAATTTTTTTCTCTTCGTTTTTGAGATACAGGGTGAAATTGAAAATTTTGCGTTTTTAGGTATCCCTCGTATCTCGACGACCTGTCAACTTACCGAAAAGGTGAAAACTATCTTCGATAGAGTTTTTTGCGTAGAAGCCAGTGGCTAGTCAGTTTTTGGTTAGCTCCTATCGTTTTCGAGGTATAGACTAAAGTTGGGTTTTTTTTAAATGGGATATCCTGTATATTTTTTATTATTTGGTTTCCGCTCATTTTTAGCTTCTCAAAAATATATAACACTTAATATTTATTTCAACCCGGTATCGACAATTAAGTCAATATAAAGAAATTTTAATCTGTTTTTCTAGTAGGCCATGAAAATTGTGTGTTAATTTTCTAAATCTGAATTATCTGTACCAAAGTTTGTTATAATATAATTATAAAACAATACATCAGTTAACAAAGATTCATACTATTTAATTTTTACGCTAGAGAAACACACAAACATCTAAAAAATCTACTAAAAATATATACATATGACGATAATTTAATTATTTTTCTTATGTTGACAATAAAATTGTATTCTGTCAAATATTTACTATTGACTAAATTAGAAAAAAAGGCTATGCAGGGTGTAGAAATTACAGATACTGTTTGAACTGTTCCCCATTATACCTTATACACATGTCACACATCTTTCTTATTCTACTTAGTGCGTTAAGCATAATCATTTGGCGAGCTTGTAAATATCTAAAGGCTCTTATTGTGTCGTTTTGTAGATCTTCGATCGTGTGGTATTGCCTTTGGTAGATGATGCATTCAAGATATCCCCCATAGAAAAAAGTCTAGCCCCGACAAATCTGGCGACCTAGGCGACCATCTTACAGCTTCATTTGTACCAATCCAGCGACCTGGAAATTCATTTTCTAAAAACGAACTAACAGTCCGTGCATTATGAGCCGGGACACCATCTCGCTGAAGAAAAATGTTTTGTAATTGTGCCAAAGGAATATTATCTAATAAATCAGGAAGCGTATTTTCTAGTATCTCTAGGTACCGGTTTCCAGTAAGACTACCGTTATAAATGACATACCTTATTTTTGTGCCAAGGATAAAGCAGGACACGCTAAATCCAAACCTGCCTTGTTGTTCGCGTGGAAATATAACGTGTTCATTTTCTTTGGACCAGTATCTATTATTGTGTCGATTTAGAATACCTGTACTTGAGATATATGCTTCGTCAGACCATATAACTCTTCTTTCGAAATTTATATATATATATATATATATATATATATATATATATATATATATATATATATATATATATATGACTAATAGTCATATGAATGTACCAATTGCAGAAATCTATGCGACGCTGTGCATCTCCCGGGTGCAAATGGTGTACTAACTTTTATTTATATGGTTTGAAATGGTATTTTTTTAGAACAGTCTGCACTGTTGACTTAGGTACTCCCACTTCATCCTCGACTTTTTGACAGGAAGATGACGGATTGATTGCAACGGCAGCTAAAACATTAATCTCTTCAGTTTCCCGATTTTCTTTGTAATATGATTTCGGTCGCAGTACTTTGAATGATCCATGATTGATCAGATTTACTTTTATTCTTGAAAATGTTCTCTTATCGGGCTGTCTTCGTTCTGGGTATCTATAAGGAATAAATGCTTATTTACAGATATATAGAGTATAGAACGACATATTCAAAATAAATCAAATTGAATTATTTTATTATACAGGGCGATGTAAAAGATGTTTTTTCTTATCACTTATCAACAAAACTGCTATTCTACTTTTCAAATATTTTAATTATAATTAATTTTATTGGAAATTTAGTGATATCGTATCCTTCATGTTACAGACTTGCTGAAATAATATGCTTTTTTATTACAAGCAAATTTTGGACACAATCGTAACCTATTAGGAACGATAGGCATAATTTGAAATATTAATATTATTATTCTGAAAAAAAAGTCACAAAACTAAAGTTTTATTATTATCTATACTTTTGTTTTTCAAAAACACTGAGAGTCCTTCTACATCGGCTATCACTAGTTTTGAAAAGCCCTGGTTTAAGAAGTTATTTTGTTTACTTAGTATTACTCCTGTCACTTACTGGATTAGATACATCTCTGACGCTTCATCCGGATTTTCCTGGCACCTTATAAAACAAACAAGTTTTTGAAATTCGCAGCCATTTGATATTTAATAAATGGACAAAGGCAATATTTAATTAAAATAATTTAACAATGACAAATGTCAATTAGTTTCTACAATGGCTCAACAGAATCTATATATTCTTTTGTTTAATCAAGTCATGGCCACCCTATTTTATTTAAAACAGATCTTGGGTATTTCTAAGGGATAAATTAAATAGTTGTAAGTAAGTATTTTCAAACAACACAATTGTCAACATTAGAAAAGTATTAAATCCAACGTCATTTGTTGTAAATAAAACATTTTTAGTGTATAATAGGTATATATTTTTTTTATTAGATTTCCTAAGTATTTGTGTTGTCCAGGGTAAATACTTAATAAAAAGTATGTATCTTTGTTTATTGATTTATTGTTCAATTATAATATTATAACAAACTTTGGTACAGATAATTCAGATTTAGAAAATTAACACACAATTTTCATAGCCTACTAGAAAAACGGATTAAAATTTCTTTAAATTGACTTTATTGTCGGTGCCGGATTGAAATAAATATCAAGTATTATATATTTTTGAGAAGCTAAAAATGAGCGGAAACCAAATATTAAAAAAATATACAGGGTATCCCATTTAAATCCCCCAACTTTAGTCAATACCTCGAAAACGATAGTATCTAACCAAAAACTGACTACGCCACTGGATTCTACGCAAAAAACTCTATCGATGTTAGTTCTCACCTTTTCGGTAAGTTGCCAGGCCATCGAGATACGAGGGGTATCTGAAAACGCAAAATTTTCAATTTCACCCTGTCTCTCAAAAACGAAAAGGGCTAGGACAAATTTGTTTGTGGCTTTTTGGGTTTCACAAAAAAGTAGCACAGTGTTGCGAAAACCACATCTCTCTATCTTCAGTAAGTAATAAGGGAGATATCCCGCAAAACCATCGAAATTCAGATACCCTGTACATAAATGCACGGTAACTAATAATATATATGTATATATATATATATATATATATATATATATATATATATATATATATATATATATATATATATATATATATATATATATATATAAGGTTAATGTATTCATTTGCTTAGAAAACAATTTATTAAATTTATAAAATATCCTTAACTCCGAAAGTTATATGAAATTCGATATTTTTAGATTCCACTACTCGTCGGTTAATGAATCATATGGTTGAACAGGAACATTTTCCTTTTGATGTCGTTTTTCCCTAAAAGGGTAGTATTTTAAAACTAAATGTTTCTCTACATGGATATTATCAAAATCGCAAAAAATATATATTTATACTTCTCTCGTAAAAGGGAAGTATTGTGATCGTGAAAAAAAGGTCCTCCTCCGAGATTTTTTCATTTCGTCACGTCCTTAGATCCCAAAAAACATGTTTTCTCTAATATACCGCAAATTTTGTACAAAATCATATTATTACGGAGTCAATTAGTAAAATTTTTGTACGAATCCAAGATGGCGGAAAAAAATGGCAGTCAAACAAAATTTTTGTATGATGAAAAGATCACCCAGGTTCTACATAGCTTCACGTTTTAGCATCCCTAGATGCCAAAAATATATTTTCCCATTTCTCTCTGTCGGGTTTTTTGTCTATCTGTTTGTTAGTTCGCGGCGTAGCTAAAATATACTACTTACCCGATTGATTTTTAGTCAAGAATTAAGAGTCGTATGGGTATGATTCTGTATTATTTTGGTAAAATTCTAACAAATTTTGCACAAAAATCAAGTGTTAACCTAGGAATGAACTGGTAACATTTTGGTACGAATCAGAGCAGAACACAATGCCCACCTAATAACATGTTTATAAAATCAGCCTAAAAAATCTACTTATTAGATTAATTTCAAATTTTCTGCAAGCATTGGTACAAATTCAAGGTTCGGAAGATAATGGCGGACAGGTAAAGAACCGACTTTTTTAACATTCAATTATTACTTCTCTCGTACGAGCGCATTATAATCGTGAAAAAATCACACTCCTAGGTTTTTACTGATCTTCACTTTTAAGGTCCCCAGATACCGGAAAATATGTTCTGCCAATCTATCTGTCTGTCTATTAGAGGCATTCCAGTATGTAATATGTTCTAGGGATGAACTGGTAAAATTATAAGACGACTGACTGCGCACGGCAGGTTGTTAATCACACTACTTATCTACCTCTCAGCATACTCAGGAGTTAAAATCTCTCAAGTTATAAGTATGCTTACATTCGTCTGCTTCAGTAAAATAATGAAAGATAAGTGAATGGCGTGGATACAAAGGTATCCTGCGAGACCATTTTTATTCTAGCCAAATTTTTAGGGAACAAAAATGATTATCCTGCAGTACAAAAAATTGTTGCTAATTTTGCATTTCGGTCAGTTTTTTTTTACGCCAAAGTAATATAACAGAATAAGTCAAACATATCTGGATTAATTACTGAATAACTGAATAACAATAAGTTCAAAACACCATAGATCTGAGATTGCAAAATTGAATATTTTATTTCGTCCCTATTACGTATATAAATATAAAAATTCAATAAACAAAATTTTCGACGTTTATGGGTTTGGATTATCGAAAATAAATAATTATTTTATATTCTTTACTAAGACTAATTGAGGTACGTAGATATCATCCTTTTCTGGAAGTTCGTATGATAGACAGAGGCTTATTTATACCGTGCAACCGAAATAGGGGAGTTTCGGCGCGTGGCGAAGGCACACTTCCGCGCAAACAGTTGGCAAGCGTGCGAATCGTTCACCGGAACCGAAATAAGATTTTCGGGCAATTGACAGCCGAACAGAAGGTGGAGGAATACCTTTAGATCGATCAACTGGTCCTGGCCTTTAAATAATTAATATTGAGTCTATTGATTTGATTATTTACATTTGGATGTAGCTACAGTATTACTCTATAAGAAAGTGTTCACCGAATTTAGTATACTTACATTTAACAAAAATATGTTTTAGTATACATAGTATTTCCACATATATGTATTAAGGTTAATGGATTCCTCAAGTTGAGGTTTATATGCAAAAAATATAATAAAGTTTTGTTTATTTATTAAAATTTAGCGTTTAACATCCTTTAAAAAAATACTCAATTATAATTTTGTTTTTAGAGAGCTATTTCAACTCTTTAGATTAAACCTATATATTATGTAAGCAAAAAACGAATATAAATTTAATGTAAGTTTACCTACCCTCTGTAATTTCACTTGAGATATGCAAATATTTATGTACGAAAGGTATAAGTAGGCAAAAGTTTCTTTAAACGCAAATAAACAGTATATATCATGATTAATATCTGTACTTAGCTAACCTTCAATTTTATCACAAAAGTAAAATAACTACACAGAATCTTCTGGTCAGAAAATCCAAAGTTTTATCAGTATAATTATAGCAGTAAATGGAATAAGTTTCAACAACTAATTTTCTTAACATTCGTTTCAGAGAGAATACTTGCTGTCTGTTTCATTTATTAACCTATTAAGCTCAATATTTATTATAATATTAATATTCTCTTAGAATGATTTCTAATCAAAGAATACCTGAACCTGAAATAGTACGTTAAAAAGTGCAAATTAATTTCTGTTCACAAATGATATAAAAAGACAGTAGCAGTATCTTTCTATAGTTGGTTTGAATGTCTGTTTCTGTCAAGTAGAATTATAAGGGCATATTATCATATTAGTTTATACATTTTCTTTAAAGTTTAAAGTAAGTTCAGAGGCTACGCCTTTGTCAGAAAAATGTCAGCGAGAATACCATATTGTCAATAACTATTTGAAGTGAGGATTACAAGTACAGGCCCGTATTTCTTTTGGGAGTTTACGGGTGTATTTCAGAAATTAGTGGCAAGTCAAGTAAGGTCATTAGAACTGGTTCGGAGAATGTATGAACGTTTGATTTGTATGTAGTATTTAGCTCAGTGCTTCTTTATTTTTCCTTCAACTAACTTGTTGCATTATTTAATTATAATTATCGGTTTTTGTAGAGAAGTTGCGAGATGCTCAATCCTGGTCTGATCGTATGAGATAACAGAGCGTAGTAACGGTGCAGGTAAACTTCATGGTCAATAATTTATTTTAATATATATTATCAATAAATAAGTTTATTTGATTCCGATATTTTGGCAAGTTAGCATAGATTGCAGTGTTGAAGAAATCCGAGAGAAACTCGAATTTTGATGAGTGTTTTCGACTTGATTGGAGACTGGCATTTTTTCACTAATTCAGGAGATGTTCTCAATATCTTTTTGGCAGTTTTACTGGATTTCCTGGATAGCCAACATCGCCAAACCACAAGTTTTCGGACCCGTGCTATAGCCAAGTGCAACACGTTTTGGACTGGGAGTTATGTCCTAGACATTGTAATTTCGGAAGTTTGGTAGCAGAGCTAGACAACGCTTAGCTTGGAGAGACTGTGTTGTATTAGAAAAGTAGCCAGCCGATAATCAGCCAAACAGCGTCTTAATTCAAGCTTTAGGATTGATCCAGGATTGAGTTATCTTCTCTAAAGCTAAGTAGTTTTGTAAAAAAGTAAATTTTGTTATAAGGTAAGTCAGACTGTTTAATAACTCTTTATATATACTTTATTTTAAAACTTCATTTTGTTCATTGTAAATTCAAGGATTTTATAAATTATTATCTGACGAGTTTCCACATCGATGGAGTGATATTTTCGATTTCTCTTTTAAAATTATATATTAATTAAATATATATTTTGTATCTTTACTAACCTGATATTTAAAAATTATTTACACAACAAGGGAGGAAGATACCTGTAACTAGTGGAGGTCCATTTTAGACTGGTCAAGAGTTCCTACCTCCCGAGTTTTGTATTATATTTTTTTCTACTCCGGATTTCGAAAATTGAATAAAAAATTGTATGACAGATTTGAAGAATCGCTTTGTTAGGGTAGAATTTTAGTCAATCAATTTACTTACCTTCCAAATCAATTTACTTACCTCCCTAGGGAATTAAATATTTAGCTCCCCTTCTGGAGAGGTAAAACGTACTCGCTTCCACCCAAATCAGTGTCACACAGTAGCACTTACCGAATATGGAGGACAAAAAATATATTTTCTGTAATTCAATTTTTTATAGTTAATGGTATCATAATCTTGTTATATTGTACACATTTTTATTTTTATCGTTGAATAAGTTTCCTTGGGATTTCCCAAATATCGTGCTTTTATGATGACGACTGAGGAATATACGTCGTAATAGTATACTTATAAAGAAACATAAACTTACTGATTATTTTACAATTTGGTTTTATTTTCTTTTATATGTATATATATATATATATATATATATATATATATATATATATATATATATATATATATCTTGTTTTACACTGTTTTTATATGTTAGCAATTAAGTTATGTTCAACTAGGTACCCTGTGGAACATAACACGTGATGGACACCACCTAATACGTATCAAGTTCTTAAAATTATAGTTCAGATTTTGGTTAAATTTATTTATGAAAAAACGTATTTGGAATGTATAGCGGCTAAAATAGCTTTAGTTGTTTTTACTGTTATCTAAGTTACATCTGGAATTTGTTATTTATGTTCGAAATTGCAGTGACAACCCCATTTTTGTAATGAAGTTTGCCATAAATCATTTTCTAATATTAAGGGTCAATAAATAGAAATATTTAGGAATATTTTGTAGTTAAATGTTGTGACTCTGGACTCCTTGAAAGTTAAAAGTAATATTTTTGTAGTGCTCTAAGACTTCCGCAAGAGCTTTACCTTTAGCTGCTCTAACACTTCCCCTAGAGCTTTACGCTTTCCTAAGTCCATCCTGCAAGTCACTTCTACCACTAAAATTGTTCACCTACAAACTTTTGCTGTGTAGGATTTATTAACAATTTTTTTAATGGTTAAGAAGCTTTAAAAAAGTAACTAAATTCAACGTGAAATAGTCTTGGAAAATAAAATGTTAAAGAATATCACGATTTTACTTGTTTACTATTTTTTTACCTGTTATCTTATTTCGAAAAGGAAGACAGCTATAAGCAAGCTTTCAATTTCCAGAGCACAGTTGTAATAGGAGATACCCCGAATATTAAATTTTACTTTAACCATGAAATATTATACACACTATTTGAAATGTATTCATATATTTTGTATGTTGAGTTTAGGACCTATCTTTACTAAACTGTAAAGATGCTTTTTTATAAATTTTCCTATTCTGTTTTTTTTTATAATATGAATATTTACTGATAATTATCATAAATCAGTTATGACAGTTTATGGGTTTAATGATGGTTTTATTAACAAACTTGTTGCTAACCTAAAAGGGCGGAACCATCTAGCAGTATAGGTTTTGTTAAAAAAATATAAAAAAGCCTAGCTCCTTGTTTCAATAAAGATACATTTTTCTACATCACCACAAAAAAGGCAGGGCAAGGACTAACCAAAACGCAATCTGATTTTTGAAACACAACTACATACAAAAAAGATATATTGTTTCAGCGCTTTTGAATTGAGTTCTGTTTATTCCTTGTCGATTTGTCTGAGGTACACTTCGTCATACGTCATCAGGAAAGCGTACTATTTTTTGAAGGACAGAGAATTACAAACCGAGTCCTAAGAAAAGGACAAAAAAAACTAAGTTACACTAGATTTAGTGGCATCGGCAGTCTGTATCTTTTTTTAGTGGGTGTATAAAACGTAGTTTTAACTTGAAAATGATTCGAGATAGTTATACACAGAAGCGTTGAGCGTGCAAATACACATTCAAGAGTTATTTATATCTTCAATCAAACCCTTGTATTTAACAGTCTTCTAAAAGCAAACAAAAACTGTCAGTAGGTGAGAGCTACCGAATGAAAACGTGTGAAAATTCAACAATCTCTTTTCCGTTTTTAATAAATCTTGCAAAGATTAAATGGAAAACATTATCGAAAAGACATATCTTTCCTATTGGCTGAAAATAAAATATAACAATGTTGTCAGATCATTCCAATGAATGTATTCTTAAATAAAAATAATGAATATTGGCTTTGATGAATATATAAAAATTGAACATAAATAACTGTTCAAGGACAACTAGACTATTACAAGTCGTTGTAAATCCCCAAGATTTTTCCAACTATTTACCTTCTCCGTTGGCGTATTTAAGGCCCATTAACGATACTGTAGTGATATGCAATGCAATATCGTCAAAAAAATTGTCTACCGTCTAAAAATGGTTGGATATAATAAATATAGTAAATGTTGAAAAAAAAACAAAACTCATTGGCCGAACCGGGATTAGAAGACATGTTTTCCACTGCAACTGGAGCACCCTACCACTGATTTACCTACTACCAAACTTCACAACAAAAATGTAACGAACCTTGTTCAAAGTCCGCCGAAATAGACTTATATATTACTGAGCCTTCGCAAAGTTCGTTATGAATGACCAAAACGTTATGTGACCCAATATGGTATTTTGATGGGCGGTACAGAAGTCGGGGAGCCAAATACAGTCATTAAGATATCCCCCATTAAAGTCCTCTGCAAAATGAAATCGAAAAAAAAATGGAACTGACAATAAAGAGTATATTTTAGAGCATTTATAATGATTAGACAATAGTTTTTGTATGGCTCGAGGACACCATAGTGCTGTACTAATACCAGGAATAAATTGTGTTCAGAAGAAAACCCCGAGATTGAGAGAGAGCCTTATTAGCTTCTTGAACAAACTAATTCCTAAATGTATTCAAGTATTGTAAAATATAATAAAAATTTTAAAGAGATTATGGGATTCCAGTAATGAACGAAATAAGTGACAACAAACAGTTTTGTCGCTATGACTATGAATTTTGAAGTGTAGAAATTACCCCTACGTCATTCCTGAAGAAAATATTTCAAATAATGTAGCTAAAAAATTGTTTGAAACATTGATAGACTTATATATATTAAATAGGCTATTTTCTAAATATTTTCCAATTATTTTTTCATGTATTTTTGTAAAATAACATTTTTTAGATATAGAAATAATCCTCTGTCGATTTCTTTATAGCATGTATGACCAGTCCCAATTAAGCGAATTGTGTAAAATTGTTTTTATAATGTTCATCTGTTCTTTTACAAAAATATCTGCCTGTTTGACCTGTACACATTTTATCACAATCTCCACAATTTAGTTGGTATATACCCGATTGTTTAAATTTATCGGTTTTTTTTTGTTATTTTTATTTTTTTTATCTAATCTATTTAATCTAGAAATTTGCCCATTTTAGACCTAGAATTATTAATATAGGATATAAATTTGGGTACATTTGTCTTACCTTTGATGCTAGGGTTTATCATACCGACAGTTTTGTAACTTTTTATCAATTAGATTTATTAAATATCCATTACTTATTGCAGTCTGTTTGAGGAAGGTTTATGTAAGTATATATTTATCCGTTTTAGGGTCGGACGAATTGGCCACTGCCCCAAAATTAACCCTCCATACGACATATGCGTAGTTTTTTCACCTAAGTATTAACTTTTAGTTAACCTTGTAAAAAGGTCTACTTGTTGTGTTATGGTACACCAACTTAGAGCAAGTGTTGCGTGGGGTGTTGGAGTATAGAAAAATTATTAAATTGTGAACCTGCTCCAATTAACCAACCTGTAAAATATTGATGGGAATTTAGAGTACTTAGTCTAGTCTAAGAGGACATTTGATATTACAGTTGGAAAATGTTAGACCTTTAAAAAATAAAGCTTACCTTACGATATGTGTTATTGGTTTTATCTCTTTATAAAAATATAACATACATTTTCTAAACTTCTTATTTGTAAAAAGTAGCATAAATAGGTATATATATATATATATATTTGTATATACATATATATATATATATATATATATATATATATATATATATGTATATACATATATATATATATATATATATATATATATATATATATATATATGTATATACATATATATATATATATATATATATATATATATAAATATATATATATATATATATAGGCGTATGGAATTTGATTCAGAGAAAACTGCGTTGGTATTTAAAGTGTTAATGATTTCAAAAAATATGACAGGGGATTTAAACTGATTTCACAAAATATTAGCCAGATACAAACTCTTCCCAATCATCTTTCTAACGAGCGTCTAATCACCAATAATTTTATAACTGGATAGTGACAATGCGAAAATTCGAAAATAATTACTTTGGTCTAGTTTTACGGTCCTAGACAAAGCCGACAATCAGCAGACAGAGAATTATTACTATTTTGACATGTCATTAGTGAGGGCTGTTATTTGACGTACTGCGCCGCTTAAATTGGGTTATTCCGGGTTATTTCGTCAGAAATCCGGTCAAATAATGTTTTATATATTATTCGGTTAGTTCGAGGTTTCATATGTGCCACAATTACCATATTTCTTTCAACATTGGGTTTAAATATCTTATATTTATAGTATTGTTATAACTTGATGAACTGAGGACATTAGCAATTTTTCCGAAACAATCGAATATTTATTTTCATCTCTAAATTAAAGTCTCTTAAATTCTTTTACTTCAACAAAACGTTTAGTGGAATAATTAGAGGTCAAAATTAAGGTATTTAAAAAAATGTCACAATGTAGATTGAAATTATATAAAATCTCTAAAAATAAAAACCATCTATTTTTTGCCATTTCTTTTAAAATCTGCATTTTGTATACAATAAAATTTTAACAGAATATATTAACCGTTTTTTTTCGACGGGCTTAACATAAAGCTTTCCTTCTATAGAAAATTTTAATATTTTATGTAGAATGCTAAGAAAGTCAGAAACATAAAAATCAGTGGGTTTATTTGTTACTTCTGGAACAGAGCACATTAAAAAATGTACACTTCAAATTCACAAAATGACAGGAAATCCTTTTTACTTTCCGTCGGTCTGTCAGACTGTCTGTCTGTTGGCGGCATAGCTAGAAAACTACTTACCCGATTGACTTCAAATTTTGGTTAAAAATTAAGGGTCATATAGGAATGACTTGGTAACATTTTGGTAAAAACTCAACATGACAAAACAAAATGGCGGCTTAGTGAAATGTTAAAAAAATTATTACTAAAAAACTATTTAACCAATTTATTTGAAATATTTGACAAAAAATCAAGTATTATGTAGGAATCAACTGGTAAAATTTTGGTAAGAATTCAAGACAGCGGAACGAAATGGCAGGTTAATAAATATTAAAAATTCAGCATGAAAAACTACTTAATGGACTGATTTCAAATTGTGTGCCATAAACTATTAAAACTGTGCAACTAATTCAAGATGGCGGAAAAAAATGGCGGCCAAATAAAATGTTATATAAAATAACAAAACAGTCAATCTTCCTATAGTTATTGTTGATTTTTAAACAGAACATGTTCAAAAGGTGAATAATTCGTAATTGTAATATTATAGAGCACATACATATAATATGACTCCGAAACTATATTATATAACATTGATTAATGCATTTTTTTAGTTTTTGAAGTGTTGGCTTTATATCTTTTGTACATATTTAACATACTTTTACGATTACTGAAAAAATGCACGATAAGTCATAATATAATTTATAAAATAAACTGTTATTCTTATAATAGCAGTAACATAAACGTACTATATACCGCCCAAACTTTGTTTAAATATCTCTATTACTTTCAGATGTATCATGCGGATCTAGGCAAACATATTGTAATTAGCCATTTCAGATTGCCAAGAGTTTATCTTGATATATTTAGTACCTTAAACTTTTTAGACAAATTTTAGAATTTTTTACTTCCCTGTTTTAGACATTACGTAAATCGATATTTGACTAAAAATTGCACGTAGATTCTGGTTTCAGATTCTTATATTAGTAACAAAACTGTTCATCACCCAGGCGTATCTATTAATTTATTAGATACTGCTGCTGTAATAAAAATTAAAGTTAACATTCTCTTTAGGACCGAAGTTACAAACTAATAATGATTGTTTTAATGAAGAAGTGAGGTTGCCTTAACAATTGACTGTTGACTTCTCTCTTTATTCTGTTTTAGACATTCATTGCGATGTATAAGACAGAGCCAAGTAGATTAAAATAAAGTGGACGGTGAATGAAACCCGGAATTCAAGGAACTATGTGGGTGACATTATTAATTTATTTTGGCATCTCATTAATTATTTTAGGTATTTGCGTAGATCGATATTTGATTAAAAATTGCACATAGATTCTGGTTTCAGCTTTTTGTACTAGTTAGAAAACTATTCATTATACAGGCGAAACTAATAATTTATTAGAAATTGCTGCTATAATAAAAATTAAAGTTAACATTCCGTTTATGCCCAAGTTACAAAACAAATGAAATTGTTCTAATGAAGAAGTGAGGTTGCCTCGACAATTGCCTGTTGAATTCTCAACACGTACACGTTTAACTGTCATCTTTACTTATGCAAAAATCTAAAAAGACCACAATAAATAAGTAAAAAAACTATTCTCTAGTATTTTATAAAATTAAAAATATGTATTTTTTTGTAGGAAATGCAATTTGAACAAATTATTGATGTAAATAGTACAAATAGAATATTTTCTGTTGATTTTTTTATTTTTTTATACAACTTGTTCCGATTTAGTTTCTAAAATATTATGCATTGCTAATTTTCCTGTCTAAGTAAGTCGACAATTTGTCTTTTCGTAGATTTTTCTATTAGAAAAAATAAGAAACATATTTGCTGCACATTTGTCCATATGCCTAAGAAAATTGCAATGGACCATCGTCGTTGTATTCTTCAAGCAGAACTATAATTAGCGTATTTTTGACCTAGCCCAACGCCAGACTTAGTGCTATTGTCGAACCTAACTATTTATGGTTTGTTTACCTTTGGATCTTGAGCTGGAATATAATGCACTGTTGTAAGGGACACACTTTTGAAATCAATCAGAATTTCACGTAATATTTTGTATAATATAGTAGCCACTGAATCTAAAGAGTGTGTCTTGAAGAAAGGAAACAAAAGAATTGCGTGATCACATGTTAAAAAAAAAGAAATTGTTTTTGCGTTTCCAAAATTATGTAAAATTAAATTTCTTCAAAGAATTGTTTGGTGCACCTGGTTTTTGTAGCAAGCAGTTTATGTTAGAAGAAGCCTGAACGAAAGTTTAGGTCCCAAAATAATTAACTACAAAATATAATCCTCTCTAATATTAGGCATGTTCAACGAAAGGCCAAAAATTGTCATTCTTATAAAATTGTGTTTTCCAGTTGTTTGTAAATTATTGCGATTTTTTACATCATCTTTTACGCCATTATGAGTACTTATTGCTCGAGATTCAAGTAGTTACCCAAAACATATAATTGTCTACATAATTAGTTTGCGTTACATTATGAAAATCTAAGCATCAAAATTTAAAAAAATGTATTTCAGAAAAGCGCATTTTGAAGTAGAAGCTCCGTTAATCGTTCATGTCACCAATGGCGACAAAGAACAAAATTATTACTTCCAATTTCCTTAATTCTACAACCCAAATTAACGGCCTTGTTCTTTCAGTAAATTGAAAAAGTTGCGAAAAGAAGTAATTTAAGTCACCTAGCCCAAGTTTATGTCTTGCTTAGAAAATAAATCTTAAGATCTTTGTAAAACTACGCAAGGGTAATTCGATTTTAGCACTTAGCGACGCCCTTTTAACACTTTATGATCTCAGATCTTATCTTTGAAAAACAAAGGACTGGTTAATAGACAATTATGTGAAGCTTCAACACGAGCTACCATATATTTATTGCTGTCCCTTTACCTGAAGATATTTGAGCTGTAGGTGAGCCCCCGCTGTGAAAAAATTTCAAGGGTTGCATAAAATATAAAACGTCAAATACCATTGACGAAGATATGAAGTATAAGAGGCGTTCTTCTGAAATTTCTCTGTATTTTCCCGAAAAACATCATGGATTATGTTGATGACAGTAAATTAGTAAAGCTTGATTTGAAAAGAAAGGAAAAGTTTTCTTTCTTAGCAAATTAAAAATACCTATGTACCGGTTTCACAACACGTACGGCAGGCACTATTAGGATTATAAATTCAAAGAAGATGGAAATATAGCATCATGCCAATACATTTTGTCATGCTTTAGCGTATTTTGTACCTTAAATATAACGAAAACTTTATTTTCTCAATTTTCTCGGGTCTGTCGGTTCGCGGCATAGCTAAAAACTACTTACCCGATTGACTTCAAATTTTTGTCAAAAATTAAGGGTCGACCGAGGATGATCTGGTAACATGTTGGTAAAAATCCATTATTGCGGAACAAAGTAGCGGCCAAATAAAACATTTGTAATAGTGAAAAAAATCACCCTTTTACATTTCTTTAAGATTTAGTGTTCCTTAATGCCAAATATTATGTTTTATTAATTACCGTCGGTCTGCTTGCCATTTCGCGGCATAGCTTAAAAATTACTTATAGGGTTGAAGTCAAATTTTAGTCAAAAATTAATGGTCATGTGGGGATGACCTGGTAATATTTTGATAATAATCAAATATGGCACAACAAGACGGCGCACAGTGGTTTATGTTATATGGGAACGCGGAAATAATTCAATAAGTTCAAAATGACAAATAATTTTTAAATGATATTTGGTATACATAATAAGATATTTGTACTTTATTTTTAACCTAATTTAACCTAATTAGCATTATTTTGTAAATGTCAAATTTTGACAGATGGTAATTTTTTTCTTATGGAACACCCGTTTTGAAAATATGAAGTCATGAAGAACATTGAAAAAAGCATATACCCTATTAAATTTGTTCACATGATCAAAGATGATTAATATAATAATATGTAAGTAGTTGAAATCCGAAAATAGCTGTTTTAAAATATGAATTGTTAATATTATGTCTCATTAGAGGATCTTCTGTCAAAATTTCAAATTTTCGAATAAATTTCTTTCTGAATCTAATTATTTTAAATAATTACGAAATTGTAGTGGCGGATTCATGGTTTAAAACTATTTTTTGGGGTTTTCCGGCTTAGAAAATTGGAAAAAAAATAAAATATAATTACCCTATAAATTGAATAGATAGTCTTAAGTTCTGGGTCCACTATGAAGGTACCCGAGGAACGACACTGAAAAATGTTTGTTTTCTGGACGTTTCGAGGGAAAGTCTACCCCCGTTTTCATCAAACCTACAAATAAAATACTAAAAGCAGAATATTTCTTATGTTTCGTATCAAAAATATAACCAAAATGGCTAATCTAATTCATTGACATTTTGTCAGAGATTTATATATTATATAACTTTTAAGCCGGATAAACTCGAACCTATATAATCCATCTCAAGATTTTTGTAAATATTAAAATAACAAAGAATTATCAATTTGAACTGATTTATTTATCTTTTCATAAATTTACCAAGAAAAATGGTCATAAAATTGTTTAACAATGGCCTCAATCACAAGGATCTCTTCGGTAAAGTTATGAAAAGGTAATTAAATCAGCCTTTGGGTATATATTATGTAATCATATGTTTAGTTAAAGAATGTGAATAATACTCTGGGAGATAATATCAATTAGAAACACATGAAAATTAACGTAACTAAAATATATAAATTTTAACGACACAGTAAAATATAGGTTTTTAAGCTAATAAATATTTCTGTATTACTTGATAGATAAAATTCATGCTCCTGCAGCCTTGCAAGTGGCGCAAAGATGTAGATACATCTAATAAAGTAAATAATGAAGAATATTATGATATACATTAGAACGTGTAGGCAAATGTAGCTAAATGTGTAGCTCTAAGGATCCTAATTTGCAAAATATAAATTCACTTTATTTTTAAAGAGTCATTTCAACTATATTGAATTAAATAAATTGTTTTATTTTTGTATGATACAAAAGAGCAAATATTGTTATAAGTTAAAAATAACGTAGGAAAAATAAATTGAATAGGCATTATATTTATATTCCTGTCGTAAAATCAAACATTTTAGTTGCGAATAAATTTGGCTATTTTTAATGACTCTGTTAAAATATAGACGGAAAAAATTTACAAAATCAAGCCCAATTTTGTGAACTCTATACCTATAAAATACCTAAAAAGAAAAGAGTTTATTAAATTTTGGGTATTTCAATTTTTTCCGCTTATTGACCACTGTGCAGCGGCCTAGTAAAACGTTAAAAAGTTATTACTGAAAAACTAATTATCCAAATAACCTCAAATTTTGTACAAAAATCAAGTGTTATATAGGAATAAACTGATAATATTTTGGTATGAATCCAAGGTAGCAAAACAAAATGGAGACCTAATAAAATATTTAAAAAATCAGTTAAAAAAAACTACTTACTTGATTAATTTCAAATTTTGTGCAAGCATGCAGTGTGGTATTGGCGGTAAATAGGTAAATAAGGAAAAAGGATAACAAATCTTCTTATTCGATGGACTTTAAGTTTTACGCAAAAAGTAAATGTGGTTCAGAGATAAAATGGTACAAATTCAACAAGACGGAACAAAATGGCGATATGTCACTGTAAAAACTACTTATTCAATGTATTTCAAATTATGCCCCAAATACAAATGTGGCACAAAGGTAGAAACATGTAAAATTTTGGTAGGACTCCAAAATGGTGAAACTAAATGGCGCCCAATAAAAAATGAGTAAATGACTACTTACCGAATAAATTGGATTACACTGCCCTATTGCTAAAGGGAGAGATTTGTAACGAGGGTAGTTCTGAATATAGAATATTCAAATCGGAAATTTAAATGCATCTCGGTATAGTAAGAATATATACAATTTTTAAAATTATGCCCTTTTCACTATTCGGTTGCATAACTTTTTGTTATTGACATTTGATATATGGCACTGATTACCCGCTTCATTTGACACGAAAAAGATACTTTCAGTTGAAATCAATAAATTCAGCCATGTTCAAGATATTTTAATTTTAAATAATGTCGAGCTTTATTAAAGTCAATTGAAAAACTAAAGAGTGTGCTGTAATATTAAGAACAAATAATAATAGTGAAGTCCATCTACCCGCAAAATTTTGTGAAAAAAGAACTATTCTTCTCCCTGATTTTTGTTGTTGGTGGGACCACAAAAGAAGTGAATCCTGAATCTTTTAATTGTACAAATGTACAACGACCGGAAGTCACATGTTCTTTAACTTTTGTAGAAAAATGACGTTTTAGAAATTAAAAAAGAAGCATAAATATAGCGGATTCCATTGGTTCAGTAAAAGAACAAAAACCATATGACAAAGAAATTTTGAATTTTCTACATAATTTTACTTGTGTTTAATAAACTTTGATAAACATTAGTGAAATGATACTTCTAGTGCTCACTAATAAGCATATCAAATTTTAGGTCTTTGTTTCGAATAGAATGGTCAAAACTAGAATTCAAGTTGAAAATTGAATTGTCCGTAGTTTTTGTTTTCAACCGACTAAATTGAATTTTTTATTTTTTATAACGTAAAATGTCTCCAAAAATATTTTTTTATGTAAGAAATTCTATTAAATTTCTTGGTAATATTAAAGAAAAAATAAAAATGTTCACAAAATTTGTTTTTTTTTATGTTTTTAGATATTTATCTTTATAACCATAAAGTAAAGCCCAATAGTCACGTGAGCTCATTTTTAAACAAAACAAAAAAAATGAAAAAATTACCCATTTCCGTCAGTCTGCCAGTCTGTCTCTTTGTCCGTCTCTACGAGACATAACTCAAAAAAACTACTTATCCAATTGACTTGAAATCTTGCAAAAAATCCAATGTTATACAGAGATAGACTAATAGATTTTTGGTGCGAATTCTGCATGGGAAACCAAAACAAAAGACCTAATAAAATATTTAGTAAAATTCCGTAAAATTCGATTTCCTGGAATAGAACCTGCTGTTTATTCAGGACAAAATAAATTATTAGTTGGATTTATAATCTTAAACTACGACTATCTGTTTTTTGTAAAATTAATCAGTATATCAACTTGTCAAAAATGCCAATGCTATAAAAATATTATCGAATAATAGTGGAAAAATACATTTCTATACATGTTCTTACTATGCCAACTTTCAATCCGGTTTGAATATACAAGAAAAAAAAATTAAAAAATGTAACCACCAAGCTGTATCTCGAAAATGAAGCCATTTTGAGCTATGTTTATATAACATTTTTGTGTTATTTTATGCTAATGGATCTTCCATTAAACGATGGTTATATATATATATATATATATATATATAGCTTTACAGACTTTTCTTGGTAACTTAAAGACGCCGGCGGCGTACTTTTTTGGTTTTTGAGATATTTTGAAAACACTAAAAAGTTGCATTTTCTATAAAGCTCTGTAACTTCTTTGTTTGTAATTTTCTATTTTTTATTATTAATAATATTAATTTATTTATGAAATAAAATACTAAAGTTAAGATAGTCTAAGCTAACAAAATAACATAGTAACTTGGGACATTTTTTTTTCGTCGGTTACTAAAACGCTGAAAAGTCGACGCGTTTTAGAGTTCATCCCACAATCTCTTAAGAAACATAAATCATGTATTAAGAAGAAACAAATTGTATAATCTGCTGTAGCTAAAACCAGGCTTGGTCTAATTATTTTGAGGAAAATGCAAATTAGAAAAAAAGTCAAAAGAAATAAGCATTTTCAAATTCTTAGAAATCGTGTGCTGATAACCTAACACATGTCACTAACAAGCGTACCGACCCTAGCCAGTTCTTATTGAACAACAACCCAAAGTGTTTTTATCGTGCACTACCATCAGGAATTAATGTCCGTAATTTGAAGAATTCCGATCATTTTACGAGTATCCTTTTTTCGCTACCTCTGTTTAGGAAGAGCCGTTAGCGATCAACCTACTTCTAATGGTTTCCTAATCATTTAACGGCATCAATATTAAGGATCATTTCAAAAATTGACGTAGTAAATCAACTAGACAAAATAGATCGGTTAGTCGTTTTCTATCGATTGCTTTAAAAAATAAAATAAACATCAGATATTCATGTATTATTTTTGACTACAAGGAAAATGTTATATGAATTATTATGAAGACTTTAACACAGCAAAATTAAATTATACTTTAATAACCTGATATATGTACGTTATTATTATTCAGTGCTTTGTGCAATTTAGAATTTTGAATACATATTTAACTCAGCTGAAATTTTTGGAATTTATTTAATTTTAATTAATTTAATTAAAGTACCAGAGACGCACCTAAGATGCGAAAATATTGGAGGGATGGTAGAAAGCAAGAAAAATCCAACTGGGAACTATTTAAAAAAGGCAGCTATCTGGTATCATTCGTCGTTTGATTTCTAAGTTCTGGTATCACCCCCCCCCCCCCAGCGTATGTCTGTCCCTGAGAAGTACAAGCTAGCTAATTATCACGGCTACAAAATCAATGGAATCAAAACGAAAGCCAAGCACCATTTACTTCCGTGATGATAGTTGTATCCGTTTACCTGTTTTAGATGATATTTTTAGGCTAACATTGTTATTGTCAACATTTATTTAATATATAAATAAATAATCAAGACGTGGGGCAGTCAGTAGGATTGTAATCAGCTGGAATTGTTATTTCTTTTGAGACCATGTCAACCAGTTTTGCTCCAAACAAATAGAAAGAAACATGTATTTCATTTAAAAAAGTAAAATTTTCCTAGAATATAAAAAAAATCAAATAGACCAGTGATCATCTAGAAGTAAATTAATTGCGAAATTGTTAGATTTGAACAACAATATGTCCAAGACAATAGATTTTTCGTTTAGGACATGTTACATATTAATTCAAAATGTAAAAAATTAACATATATGCCATTTAGGAAATAAAATCTGAAGCATCTGAGTAAAATTGGAAAATATTCGTGGACTAGAATAAAACAAATAAAATTGAGAATTAAAATCGAAAAAAAAATGTAACGCAATAACTAAAGTTGCGAAAAAAGAACCAATTTGAAAATAAGTATCTAAACAAAAATTATTTTGCTTTTTTATCTTATATTCTTTTGTTAACTGTACCTTCGATCTTAAAGGTGAAATTAAAAAAAAATCCAGTGTGAAACGAAATTAAATCCATGAATGATACCATGAAAAGAATTCTTGCAAACTAATTATTTCCGCAGGTAAAAACTTGTGTTTTGGCCAAACAAACCAGCTACCACCTTTTTTTAACTTGTACCGCATATATAATTACAATAAACATCTATCAATAAACTATTAGCAACACAATACACTAAAGAACGGGTTATTTCAGGACCAATAAATACACATCGGCCTATATTATTATAATTAATGAAATAAACTTGGAAAATGTACAATACACGTAGTACTTTTGGCTTTATAGGAAACAGTCGTAATGATAGAGGAGCAGGTCAGTTTGAAAAGGTTCTAATGAGTACCTTACACCGGTTCCAGGGTCTTCTTTTCAGAATTTTACGCCGAAGCCTTCAGAAATAAATATTTATATTTGAGAAAAATACCTTTTATCGTACGGTGGCATCATGTTATTCTTTTTGGTACAGAAAAATATTTGTGGCATGTCTCAAGTATGTATTTTGACAGGCCTTAAATTTTGCTGATGAAGTTTATTAATTGGCAACCGTTTATTTGGGCTGATATAGAATATAGGAAGAGACATAAATTTCATTTCAAGATGGGATTATAATCTTAACAATTTATATAATGCCGGTGTAATGTATTCAAAAATCGGATCGGAACTTCCCTCATAACGAATTCTTCCACATACTTATTTTTATATATGCATATATAGATATTTAGTAATTATTTTATACATAAGATACAGGGTGAGAAGGAAATGACTGCAAATTTTTTAACAGGTAAAAGTACAGTACAAGTAATTAGAGCAAAAAAGTTCTATATAACAAGGAGTCATCACTCAAAATAATTACCAATAAAACTATCAATCAGATTGCTTTTCGGTTAATCCTGGTTGTCTTTTATTTTTGGGTGAAGTAAAAAAGAATAAGTATTTTAAAAACAAGGAGCTTTTTTTAGCAAAACCTGCTCCTCTTATATTCAATATTTGATATCGTTAGGTGGATCAGTCCCAGTCTGTTAAAGCCATCATTAAAGCACATGCAAATAAATAAAAAGAAATAAAAACTTTGTTAATATTCACATATATTAGAAAAGGCTGATTAACGGGCGAATCGAGAGCTGACAGGCTCATGGAATATGGTACATTATGATTGGTCAATACATCACTTGACCCAATCGGAAATTTTGATTGGAAGAGAAGCATTATAGTTTAAAAAAAAAGACAAAAAATGGTTTTGTAATAATCAGATCAGCTCGACGGCATCAAATTATTGTATTCTTATCCGAATTACATACGACTGCAAAGTTTCAAATCGATACGACATGAATAATGTTTCTCCATACAAAGTTTGCCACCTTGTTCACCATCCTAGAAGAACATTCAATTTGTTTGCAATTCAATTTGAAAATTGAAACTACAGACGTTTCAATTTTCAAATTGATTTGCAGTTTTTAGCCGTTCTATTAGATACTAAGGCTTAAAATATTGTAGGCTTGTTAATGACTACCAGACGTATCATATCAAAATTCATTAAACATAAGTATTATTACCCAAAAAAAAACCCGATAGCTCTCGATATCATATGGTTTTTGTTGTTTTGCAGGTTATGTATTGGACATATACGTCTAAAACTATAACAATTTTATCGGACAGTTGAAAAGAAATTGTTTTTTTTTATACGATCGGACCAATAGCAGCTGCTATACTAGTCTTTTTGTACAAAAATCTCAAAGAGTTAGGATCCCTTTACAAAAAGTAAGGCCACATTTGATAATATAAATGTTTTTTGTTTGAAATGATTATTTTCAAAGAGTTATTAGGTGAAGTGTCATTTACACTTCACCTAATTTACATAATGAAGCGAAAAATAATATTAATTAACTAACAGGTACGAGTAAATAAAAAACTGATGAAATAAAAAAAAAGATCTGATTATTGGCATTTATTTATTTATAAAAAAAGGTACACATTTCCTGCCTGAAGGCTAAACTGGAATATGCTTAACGTAATTAGTACCTTACAAGGAGATAGAGGAAAAATGCCCCCTCCCGTATTTATGTACATGTTTATAGAGTCTCACTTTATTCTTTATCAAATTAGTACGTCTTAAAAGGTACTAATATAAAAAAAAACTAAAAAACGACATGAGCATTGAAACAATACTATATTGAACCGAAAGTCTTGTTTTTACGTAATTATGTGAAATATTTTTACCAGATAAATTATATCATGAGAACCGGCAAAATACGACTTTAGCCTTATCTAGTTTCATCTTAAACGTTTAAGTGCTATACGGCTACTAGAGAAGGGTTGAAATCGAGAAAAGTATCAAATTAACGACTAACCACAACAGGGTGCCTAAATCATTTTTATTTACTGTGCTGAGAATTCTGATTGTGATGTCACACTCGGGACATAAACAAAACTTAAAGAGGCATAAAGTAAATTTTTTGGATGTCGATAGGACCTTTAATGCTCGATGATCGTCTTAGATTACGTTTCTGCCGATGCCGGGGGTCCGCCCTATCAGAAATTCGATCGAGAGTTGCACTGCCGATGTGGTGTAATGTTTTAAAATTTCAGGGTTAAATTTAACCAATATAAAATTACTTTAGGTAACGTTCTCTGTCTTAGTTCATGGACTGCTGCTAAAAATGTTATCGTCATTTTATAAAAATCTGCGTCATCAACAAAAGTAATGTTTTTATTTCCCTCATAAAGGAAAGTATTGTAATCGTGAAAAAAATCACCATCCGATATTTTTTCAGATCTTCATGTTTCAGGGTCTTTAGATGACGAAAAACATGTTTTCTCGATTCCGTCGGTCTGTCTGTCGGTCTCTCGGTCTGTCGGTTTGTCTGATCGCGGCGTAACTAAAAAACTACTTACCCGATTGACTTCAAATTTTGGCCATATGGGGATGACCTGGTAAGCTTTTACACAAGTTATTACTAAGAAAGTGATTTATCTCAAATTTTGCAAAAAATCCAGTATTATGTAGGAATCAACAACAACATTTTTGTGAGAATCCAAGATGGCGGAACAAAATTGTGACTTAAGAAAATATTTAAAAATTTAGCCTGAAAAACTACTTAATGAACTGATTTCAAATTTTGTGCCATAACTAATTGTAGTATAGAGATGAATTAGTAAAAGCGTGGTACTAATGTAAGATGGGGGAACAAAATAACGGACAAATAAATTTTTGTAATGTGAAAAAATCACCCTCTCACGTATTACATATCTCCTCGTCTCTAGATGCCAAAAAATATATTTGTATCAAGGCCGTCGGTGCGTCTGTCGGTTTGTCTGTCTGTCTGTCAATTCACTGCATAGCTTATAAACTACTCATCAGATTGACTTCAAATTTGGTTGAAAAAATAAGGTTCATATGGGGATGACCTGGTAGTATTTTGATTAAAATCTAATATACCGGAACAGGATGGCGGCTTAGTGAAACGTTAAAAAAATTATTACTAAAAAAACTAATTATCCAATTTATCTCAAAGTTTGCACAAGAATCAAGTACTATGTAGGAATCATCTGGTAACATTTTACCACAAATCCAAGATGGCGGCTTAGTAAATTGTTTAAACATTCAGCCTGTAAAAAACTACGTAATGAACTGATTTCAAATTGTGTGCCTTAACTAATTGTAGTATAGAGAAAAACGATTAAAACTGTGGTATTAATTCAAAATGGTAAAACAAAATGGCTGCCAAATAAAATATTTGTAATCTGAAAAAATCACCCTCTCAGGTTTTACATATCTTCGCGTCTAGCGTCCCTAGATACCAAAAAATAAGTTTTATAAATTCCATAGGTTTGCCTGTCGGTTTGTCTGTCAGTTCGCGGCATAGCTTAAAAACTATTCATCAGATTGACTTCAAATTTTAGTCAGCTCATATAGGGATAACCCGGAAATATTTTGGTAAAAATCCAATATGCCGGAACAAGATAGCGGCCTAATGAAAAAATTACTTAAAAACTAGTTATCCAGTATACCCCAAATTTTGCAAAAAATAAAGTTTTACATAAGAATGAACTTGTACCATTTTGGTACGAATATAAGACAGCAAAACAAAATGGCGGCCTAACAGAATATTTAAAAAAAAAACAGTCTGAAAAAACTACTTATTAGATTAATTTCAAATTTTGTGCAAACATTAAGTGCGATATAGAGATAAGCTGGTAAATTTGTGTTACGAATTCAAGATAGTGGAATAAAAACAAATAACATGTTAAAAAAAATCAGGTAAAAAATTCTTCTTATTCTATTGACTGTACATTTTGGAGACAAATTAAATATGATATAAGCATAAACTGGTGCGAATTCAACATGACGTATAGCAAAATTGCGATGTATGTCAATCTAAAAACTGCATCTTGAATTTATTTTAAATTATGCCCAAAATCAATATTAAGAAAATTATTACTAAAACCAAATTGTTCATCGTGTTTTTTTTACTGGATCCTAACCCTCAAATAATACACCACTCTAACATAATAAGAGGATCTTTAACGACAACCATTTAGAAAAGTAATATCTGGGATATATCTGCGGTCCAGGAAAGTAGGTAAAGATGGGGTTCATTCAGGATATAGAATCTATATAGATATAGAATCTACAATTGTGTTCTAAAGATGTAACAATAAAGTTGCGAAACGTCGACAATTAAAAAAAATACTTTTGTTTGTTTTACTGGATCCTGACCCCAAATAATATACCACTCTAACATAACAAAAGGATCGTTAACGAAATCCATTTAGAAATTTAATATTTGGGATATATCTGCCGACCAACGGAGCAGGTAAAGACTGATAATATGGAAATCATCATTCTTGGGATTAGAATGGAAATCACTTCCCGACGTTTCACCTTCGATTGCACGAGGTATCTAAAGGTCAAAACTTAGCCATTACACTAAAGGACATACCCGTACAAGACATAGTGTCATCCGTTGAAGCAACAGTTAGAAGACTTCCTGCAGAAGAAGCTGACGTAATAAGGTATGAAACAGCGAAGGTTATCAAACATTCCAATTCGCCTAAGTGGAGTCCGTGAGCTGCGGAAAGAACGGCGATAATTACATTAAACAACAATTGGTCCTTCCAGCAGACAAGGGAAATGCCACAGTCGTCATAGACAAAACTGATTACATGAACTACTTTTGGACGCCAACACCTACAGAGTAATTCAAGTAGATCCGACCAACAAAATTGAGCGAGGGATAACCAACCTTATAAACGCATCCAACCTACCAGCAGAAGAGAACATGTTGAGGCCAAGCAGCTTAAGGATCCCGCGGTTCTACGGGCTACCTAAAATACAAAAGGTTAATGTACCACTTCGACCTAGGATCTTCTACTTACAAAATTGGTAAATATCTTTCAAATATTCTTAATAATTTTACAGGAAAAACACATCCATATATTAAAAACTCTACACATTTTGTAGAAAAACTAGAATCAATCCAATTGGATCCCAAAGATATCTTAGTCAGTTTCTATGTAGAATCGCTATAGACGAATGTGCTTATAAATGATTCAATTTCCATAATATCAGACTAATTTCACCATAATAATATTGACAACTCACCTTTAGATCTGATTGAAGCATGTCTCACATCATCATATTTTGTTTGTCAAGGATTTTTTTATGAACAAACCTCAGGAGCATCCATGGGATCTCCGCTGTCACCAATGATAGCCAATATCTTCATGGAAGCTTTTGAGAAAGAAGCCTTAGAGTCGTCTCCATTAAAGCCAAAATCGTGGTTTAGATATGTAGACAACACTTTTGTTATATAGCCGCATGGTCCAGAAAACCTCCTTGGGTTTCTTGATCATCCGAATCAACAACATGCTAATATAAAATTTACAATGGATATTGAATCAGAAGGCACGATTCCCTTTCTAGATGTTTTTGTACAAAGGAAAGGGGATGGTTCCTTAGGACACTCTGTATATAGAAAACCATCGCATACGAACACGTTCCTAAATCAAAATTCCCATTATCATCCAGCACAAAAACAATCAGTTATTAAATCATTGGTTTACAGAGCCCTCGCGATTTGCGACCAAAATTCTTGACAATTGGAAACAGAGAAACTCCTACTTCACAAAATGATACTAATAAGGAATTACCAAAAGAAGTGTATTTCATCCGTTTATACATCAGACAGACAAGATTGTAAAGTTACTTCGCCGGGCCAACATACGTACAATCTTTAACACACACAAGAAAACTGGATCGCCAGAGGACATTATTCCTTTCCAAGCGGAAGGAGTATATGCAATTCTTTGCTGCTGTGGTGATGTCTATATTGAAGACAAGGTTAAGGAACATGAACTATGTATCAGAAAGAAACAAATTGTACAATCTGCTGTATCTGAATTCCAACATTCCAATGGACATAACATGAATGTAAAAGAAACCAAAGTTCTTGCATTCGTTTTGGGATTCTATAAATGGAAAATTAGAGAATCTATTGAAATTTATAAGCATCTTAACTATTTTATAAGAGATACGGGCTTCAGTCTACATTATACGTGAAAACCGATCGTTACACCGAGTCACGGTTCGGTAGACACAGGTCGACTATAAATTGCCGGCCTGGGTCTCTCCAAGCTCATCAGTGTTCCGATCTCGTGAAGTAAAGATCCCTGAAGATGTCTCGTGCAATCGAAGGTGAAACATCAGAACGTGATTCCATTTTGACACAGTCTAATCTAAAGAACCATGATTTCTTAATTGACCACAGCCGTGAAAGCTTTCGTTCTACTGATAATATAAGTTTCATTCAGAATATAGAATCTATATGTGTCCTGAGGATGCAACAATAAAGTTGCGAAACGTCGACAATTAAAAAAAGGATTGTTAACGAAAACCACTAAGAAATTGTTTTTATAAATTTTAGAAGCACCAAAAATTTTTAAAATTTTGCAAGCGCTGGTTTACAACCTGTACAATAAATTACTTTCTTTTCATTTTATAAACGGAACATTTGCGTAAAGCTCTCTGTATACAATAAGATTTACAATCTCTTCCCGTTATTCAAATATTCATTTTGAAAAGGCCACTGAAAATTTTGAATATGCGTTCCAAAAAAATATATACTACTTTTCTTATGTTTAAATTATCAAATAAAAATCGTCTAATCTAGTAACGTTTTTAAAACTTCAATACTTTCAGCCTGCAAGTATGTGTACCAAACCCCTCTTTATCATTATTATTTCTCACCAGTTGTTTATTTACAAATATTTGTAAATATATTATTTCTGTATTTTGTAATTTAAAATATCTCTTTGGTTTCACTTCTTCCGTTAAAAGCCATGAAAATTTCATACAAATAACCACTTAGGGAATCAAAGATTAGGCGATATGAGCTTGACAACGAACATACATCAGTTCTGAAAAGAACTCATTTTTCACTCGATTTGCTGCTAAATCGTTTTTTCCACGAAAACAAAATATAGCTTAAAAATGTCGAAATTTAATATATTCAAGTTATAAAAAAACATGCTATTAAATTACCGGTTGCACCAAGTTTAATATACAGGACGACATTACTTAAGTTTAACCAGCAATATAATGTGGTACGTTTTTTTTATAATAATAATAATAAAAATTGCTATGAAAATAATTATAAAAGAAAGAAGAAAAAATTAATTTCAGCAGTGGCATGAATATTGTTTTTTAAATGGTGACACATTTTAGACAAGCACTATTTAAAAAGAGGATTTTTCGGCGAATCTAATAATATTAATTTATTTGGGATTGATTTGAAAATAAACTCATAAATTAAATATTTTTAAGCAATGAAAGATTGCCAAAATCCTGTTGTTGGATGTACTTGTATCATATGACGGATCTGGGGCAAACAAGTGAGTTTAGAGTATCGAACAAAATTAACCATAACCTTAAGAATGCAGTAAAATCTTTTTTAGAATCCGAATTTATTAGAAATGTCACTCTCGTAAATATTCAAAATGCATTCCACCGTGTTCAAAGTGTATTTCAGTTCAAGTAATTGTTTCTCTCAACACATTTGGAACATTATATGTAAACTGTATACCGTCTCTTTAACATATCCCTAAATAAATAAAATAAAATAAAAAAATCGAGTAGTGAGGTCAGGTGAACGAGCAGGCCACCGTATTGGACTACTGGTTGCAATAACCTTATTATCAAAATGCTCTGTTAAGTAGTTAAGAACTTCTCTGATATTGTAAGGCGGTGCACCATTTGGTTGAAAGTAGATTCGCTGCAAAACTTAGACGTAGACGATCATCAATTTCATTTTCTAGAAAGCCCAAGTATCTATCCCCTTTAAAATGACCTTCAAATAATACTGGCCCAATTATTCTGTTTCCATTTATACAAACCCAGACATTCACGCCACCTTTCTTGAAAGTTACCTTCTTTCATTTGATGTTAATTCTGTTAGGCTTATTACCGAGTATTTTGTTTGTTAAACATACCGTTATTCGTAAATCTTTTTTCGTCAGAAAACTGTATAAAGTAAAAGTAAAATTTGGGTCGGGTGTATGATGTTAAAGCAACCAATCACAGAATACCACTCGCCGCCGCTGTTGTCAGTATAAAAATATTAGTGGAATTGATATTTAAATGAACGATACCCGTGCTTTTTGAGTATTTTTCTTGATTATTCGTGACTTACCTGCAGTTTTGCAGAAACCGTTTTGTCAATATCATACATAACAAGAATGCCAATTTCTGGCTTGCCCAAAACCATTCTCAAGGTACAGAAAATCTGAGTCACCGGTTAGGATATCTCTGAGCATACAACTAAGCTGCATTTCTCGGATTTTTATGTCAGTCTCCAAATATTAATAACATATCCACTTTTTCACTTTAAGTATACATTATTTTAACTAAAAATTATACTGAAATTTAGCGAAAATTTAGAAAGTTTTACGGCTTATGTCACTGTCATTACATATGTGACAGTTTCGTTTTTCAAGAAAAACTTGATGAAAAGACGCACTGCATAATAATTTTCCTATTTATTTTTAAACAGAAAATTAGTATAATTAGATTCGCGAAAAAAATCATCTTTTTAAAAAGTGCTTGTCTGAAAGGGATCGCCATTTGAAAAAAAATAGTTTCACACGAAAATGTGATTCAGCCAAGTTTTCTTATTCCTATCTATCATACTAATCATTAAAACTTTGCAATTGTATTTTTCCGACATCATCTAAGGTACTTAGATTATTGTGCATGCGACCATGGCCACCTAGATGCAATATTAAAAGTGGCTTTATGAAAATATAAGTTTTTTTATCTATAAGTTTTTTTGTATCTAAGTACTAAGTACCGTGGTTGCTTTAAGTAAAGACAGTGAAAGTTTATTGATGCGGTATTTAAAGACTTGCAGTTTTTAACAAGATAATCGGGACACTCTGGGAATAAAGAAGCGAACAAGGGAGGTCTTTGCTCTTTTCAGGTGAACGGTAAAGGCATGCATGTTGGTCGATGCTCTTGTCTCCCTGGCAGGAACGATCGAGTGAGGCATAATGAATGATAATTCATCAAAAGAGAATCCGTGGTTCTATTTGTAAAATAGATCATTGGATCATCAGTCAGATAAATAGCTCTTCTTTAAATAATTAAGGATAGTAACGATTGAAGGAGTGGCTGCTCTACATATGTGTAAGCAATACTCAAGGCTGGGTCTGATTTGGAAAGTGTAAAGTGTATAGTTGGCAGAAGAAAAGTATTTTCAAGCACGAAAAAGGAAACCCAATTAATTTGCCACTGCTGTAGCAATTGAGGTGATATGATCATGCTAGCGAAGATCTTTCTGAAAAGTGGTACCAACTGGGCTAAAATAAATATTTGGCTTCAAGTATTCGATTGTTCATTTGAATGGTGTGGGTACTGAGAGATAATTTGTCAGATAATAAAGATGATTGAAGTGTAGTGTACTATCGTACTAGAAGAAAGCAGATTATTGGTGTGCAGGAGTAAAAGAATAGGTGCCAACACTGAAGCTTGTGAAACGCCTGATTGATTTGTTAAAAATTTGATGAATGGCCTGTTGGAAGGAAAACTGGCAATCCCAGAACAAAGTTTTGGAAAAAGATCATGGGCAGGAATTTTGTTAAGAAGTGCATCAAGCTAGACTTGATTAAATGATTTGGATATGTCGAGAGCAATAATTTGGGCTTCTCCATGGAATTCGATGGACTTATTCCAGTTGTGGGTTACGAAGGTCAGAAAATCTGCGGTGGATCTTTGGTGGCATTATGACTGTCGTGGATACGTTTATACTTTTCAAAGTAATTTATTTATTTAATTTCCCTATTGTCTTTCTTAAAATTGGAGGGTGCTGTACACGAGCAGATTTCCAGCTTTTAGGAAAAATACCCGTATCATAGAACACTTGGCATGAAGATATATAAGAAAATGGAAGAATTTAGAAACGTACTTTTTTAGCACTACGGCCGGAGTACCATCAAGGCCAGAGTACATTTTGGTATTAAGTCTAATAGATTCGTTGACCATCAAAATAGGTGTTTCCACATAATAAAAACTCATTTTTATACTATATTTTTACGGAAAAAACATTTTTTCGGTGAAAATTTCCTAAAAAATCAAGATACTAATACTTATGTTATGTTTACGTCCAAGCTTTTATACACAGCATTAAAGGTTTTTAAAATAAGTTGTACTCACCCAGTATATATTTACCGATGCAAGTTTCTAGACGTATTAAAATCATTTTTTTGTGGATCGCGACATTTCTGTCGAAAGGTCTGCCAATTTTTAAGGGTGTTGAATTACAAGTTTGCAGTGTTTGCTACTTGGGTGGTTGATCATGTATACTTTCGTCTTAAATTTAATCATTTTACGCTTTAGCTATATTTTTAGAGGAATATACTTCTGACCTTCTTAGGTTAAGAAATCAGTATTAAAACATAAAAGTATATTTGTGATTATATATATTGTTATAAAAAAAATTGTATTTGTGATTGGTTTAAACTTTTATCCTGGTAGGGTATTCCGGTTCCAAAAAGCAGGTAAGTAAATGTTTTTAAAATCTGATGTTTCGATTATACGTAACCATCAGTGTTTCAACTTTACAGTAGGAACACGATTATTTAAGAATTAATTAATTATTAGAATAACAACATAGTAAATTATCATAACGTCAAATTAATGTAAATGTAATACATGCTTTACTGCATTACAAACGTTTCGAGGAATTGTAGTTTTCATTAAAGTTCTCCAAAAAGGTAACAATAATGTTCCAGTAATATCTATTGCAATTTCTTCTTAATAATATTGATATGCGATGTAATTACTTTTTTGAAATACGTGATATGTATTTTATAAAAGAAAAATTTTTTTCGATAAAGCGAACTTTTTGATCTTCTATGAGCACACAGTTCAGTTTTTATTTTTTATTTATTTATCCTAAAGTACGCGAGGCAATAGCCACTATTATTGAGCAGGTTACGTAACAGTTTTATAAAACAGAGAAAGAATATTGTCTAACAATATTAAGTAAAAAATATCCAAAATCAATTTAAGTATAAGACATATAAATAGCATGAACAAAAAAATATAATAAAAAATGTCTACAACTACAGTAAAATTTCCAAAATATTTCCTCAAGCGAATGAGCATATAGTATTGGTGCAATAGTGAGAATTTCAAAATATCTCATGTCTGTTCTGGGCTCTGGTAATTGAAACATTGGGGTTGAATAAATTCGTCTAGTGGGGATCTGAAAATTCCAATAGACCATAGATTGGAGCAGAAATTAGATTATTCAAAAATATTTTCTGTTTTTCAAAATTGAAAATTATCTTTTACTAGACTCCAAGAATATTTAATGAAAATACTAAACTTTTCAATCCAGCGATTTATAAGAAGAATATAAGATTATCGAAGTTTGCCACTATACATTGTGGGCCAAATAATAGTAGTGTCTTTTTTACACTTACAAACTTTTTTTTGGCTTTTATTCGACTTGAATAATGGTATAATATTCCTAATTTTAATGAATCCAAGTTTTTGAGATCGATGTAAAAATATAATTTAATTTTTGACTTTTGCTAAATAAGACCGTATTATTTGGGATCTTCTAATTCAGATAAGAAAACGAAACAATAAATTAAATCAAATGATTTACAAAAATATCCTATAAATACTACCACCTCATTGTTTAACAGTTTGTAGTCTCCTAAACCATTGCTATATGAATGCGACAATAACACGATGGGACAACTCTTGATAACATTCGGTGATCATTGCTTTGAGCTCATCAACACTGGCGTTTTGATGAAACAGATTTTTTAATAAAGCTCAGATATACAGTCAACTGGGTTTAGGTGAGGGCTGTTCAGTGTCCAGTTATGGGATTTAATAAAATCAGCACAATTCTCACGTAAATAATTGATTGTGGTCGTTGGCGTGCGCATACGTATAACAAAATACCACTGTGGTAAACCTCAAGGTAATTTTATTTTCCACAAAGAAAATATGTGTTTTTCTTTGGATTGGCAGATGCAAAAAAATGTTGTTTGGGAATTAAATATTCTCTAGCAGTATACTATATTTTTGTCAATATTTCAATTAATATATTATCTTATGGAATAAAGAGCACAGAGGGAGAATCAATTCAAATCTTTACGGCTCGGAGTCCTAGATGACAAAAAATATGTTTTCTCAATTCCGTCTGTCTGCTCGCGACATAGCTAAAAAACTACTTACCCGATTGACATCAAATTTTTGTCAAAAATTAAGGGTCATATGGGGATAACTTGGAAATATTTTGGTAAAAATCCAATATGCAAAAACAACATGGCGGCCTAGTGAAATGTTAAAAAAATTATTACTATAAAAGCTTCTTATCCAATTTACCTTAAGTTTTGCACTAAAATCAAATATTAAGTAGAAATTAACAAAATAAAATTATGGCACGAATTCAAAAATCCAGCCTGATAAAACTACTTAATGGACTGATTTCAAATTGTATGCTATAACTAATTGTAGTATGGACATGAACTAGTAAAATTGTGGTACCAATTCAAGATGGCGGCCAAATAGGATTTTCGTAATCGTGAAAAAATCAGTTACACATATGTTCACGTTTTACGTATATTTACGTTTTAACGTCCCTAGATACCAAACAATATGATTTCTCAATTTGATTTATGTGTCCGTCTGTCAGTTCACAGCGTAGCTAAAAACTACTTAGACGATTGACTTCCAATTCTGATTTAAAAATAAGGGTTAAGTTTGTGGGGTCGACCTGATATTATTTTGGTAAAAATATAATATGACAGAACGAAATGGCAACCCAGTGAATGTTAAAAAAATTGTTACTGAAAAACAAATTATCCAATTTATCTCAAATTTTGCACAAAAACCTAGCTATATTAAGTGTGATATAGAGAGTAACTGGTAAAATTGTGGTATATACAAAATCAAGATGGAGAAACAAAAGGACGCTCAAATAGATCAAAGATATTAATTATAGCAAAATTGAATATGATACAAGGATTAACTGGTACGAATTCCAAATGAGGATAGAAATGGCGGTTTAAAAAAAAAAGTCAGAAACTGGTAAAATATTGGTACAATTCCCATATGGTGGAACAAAATGGCGCGCAATCAAATTGTTTGAAAAGACAACTAAATTGGGTTACACTTTATTATCTAATGAAAGGAAAAATTCACAAGGAAGAAACCTCCGGGCAAAAAAAATTTGCCGATTTTTTTAAAAATAATTTCAAATAAAACCGCATCTATTAAACGTGTTTAGAAGTTAGATCTTAAACTGAAAATTCACAGTCAAAACCTTACTCCGATCATTAAAAATGACATTCTAAAAAAGTAAAAGTAAGAGTTTTCGATTGAGCGATCACCTAAATCGAATATGACTTACTTATCAGAAAATATTTACTTTACAGAAGCCTATAAGAACTGCCACAATAATTATTCGAATAATAACAAAAATATAGCATACTTCTAGAGAAAGAACTTTTAATTCGCAGACAACATTGACAACGTCTGTAATGATCTCTTGGCCTGCCCATTCGAGTAAAGACCAGTATTTTTCCTGTGAAAGAAGTTTACTCTAAGGTTTAGCAGAAATATATTTTGCCAGACTGTTATATGTGTGTAAGACGAAATTTAAGAAATTTCTATTAATTATACGTTTCAACAGGACGGTGCAGTTGGGCATACATCAAGGAACACATTCAATTATTACTTCCCTCGTAAAAGGGAAGTATTGTAATCGTGAAAAAATCACTCTCCGAGTTTTCTTCAGATCTTCACGTTTCAGAGTCCCTAAAAGACGAAATAAATGTTTTCTCAATTCCGTCAGTCTGTCTGTCTGTTTGCGGCTTAGCTAAAAAACTTCTTACCCGATTGTCTTGAAATTTTCTTCAAAAATTAAGGGTCATATGGGGATGGTAGCATTTTGGTAAAAATCCAATACGGCGAAACAAAATGGCGGCTTAGTAAAATGTTAAAAAATTATTATTAAAAAAGTACTCACCCAACTTATTTCAAATTTTGCAAAAACATCAAGTATTATATTGAAATCAACTGGTAATATTTTGATATGAATTCAGGATGGCGGAACAAAATGGCGGCTTAATAAAATATTTATAAATTCAGCCTGAAAAAACTGCTTAATGGTTTGATTTCAAATTGTGTGCCTTAACTAATTGTGGTTTAGGGATCAACTTTTTATATATATTTTTTGTTATTATTCTTTTTTTTTGGGTCACAACAGCACTTAGATTCTGTTATCTGGGAAGCTGCATAAACGACCTTTTGATCATTATAGTATAAGCTATTTGTTTTCCATGCATTAGTGTACTGAGAGTTGTACTATAAGATTAATAAACGTCTTTATTATTATTATTATTATTATTATTATTAACTAATAAAATAGTGGTACTAATTCAAAATGGCAGAAGAAAAGGCTGCCAAATAAAATGTTTGTAATCATGAAAAAGTCACCCTCTTCTACACATCTTTGCGTTTTAGCGTCGCTAGATGCCAAAAAATATGTTCTATTAACTTCGTCGGTCGGTCTGTCGGTCTTTCTGTCTGTTTGTCGGTCTGTCAATTAGCGGCATAGCTTAAAGACTACTTACCCGATTGATTTCATACATTGACAAAAGGTGGGGGTCATTTGGAGATCACCTGGTAATATTTTGGTAAAAATCCAATACAGCTGAACAATGTTAAAAAAAATTGTTAGAGTGTTGTATTATTTGGGGTTAGGATCCAGTAAAAAAAAGTAAGTTTCTAAATTGTCGACGTTTAGGAACTTAATTCGTGCATCTTCAGGACACATATATAGATCCTCTATCTTGCATGAAACCCATATTATCAGTCTTTACGTATTACCTGGTCCGCAGTTATTTTCCAAATATTAAGTTTTTAAATATTTTCGTTAGCGATCCTCATGTTTTTATGTTAGAGTGGTGTATTATTTGGGGTTAGGATCCAGTAAAAAAAAACTAAAGTCTTTTTTTAAATTGTCGACGTTTCGTTACTTTATTGTTGCATTCTCAGGACACATATATATATATATATATATATATATATATATATATATATATATATATATATATATATATATTTTATATCCTGCATGAAACCCATATTTTCAGTCTTTACCTACTCCGTTGGTACACAGATATTTCCCAGATATTAGGTTTCTAAATGGTTTTCGTTAACGATATTCTTGTTGTTAGAGTGGTATATTATTTGGGGTTAGGAAATATCTGCAGACCAACGGAGTAGGTAAGATGATATGAATTTCATGTAGGATATAAAATCTGTGTCCTGAGGATGCAACAATAAAGTTGCGAAACGTCGACATTTCAAAAAAGTTTTTTAGTGGAACCTAACCCCAAATAATACACCACTTTAACATGACAACAAAAGGACGGTTAACGAAAACCAGTTAGAAACTTAATATTTGGGAAGTATCTGCAGACCAACGGAGTAGGAAAAGACTGAAAATATAAGTTTTAATTTAAGATTGCGAAACAAAATGGCAGCCCAATCAAATTTTTAAAAAATCAACGTAAAAAAATCTTGTTCAATTGATTTTGCAGAAAAATTAGATGTGAAAATGGGATAAACTGGTACGAATTCAACATGACGTAGCAAAACGGCGGTATGTGTCTATGTAAAAACTACTTCCGGGTAAAGAAATTTACCGATTTTTTACTTGAGAATTATGCTGAACTTATTCAATCCCAGAACTAGCCACCTACCTTCCGGAACTAAAACCAGTTGAAATAGCGTTCATTTTAAAATCACCTTTACTACGATTCAAGAGATGAAGCTCAGGATTAAAGAATGTTGACAAAAGTTTTCCCAGGATACTGTTGTCTTATCCGTACATCAAAGGCGTAGGAGACCACAAGAAGTGATTAACAATGAGGAAGGTTAGATTTATGGGGAATTTTCTTAAATCTATTAATTTAATATATTTATTTATTTTATTTATTTTAAATACAATATCTAACAGGCCAGCAATTTCAGGACAAGGAAAAAGATATACACACTAAACATAACATGCAATATAAAATATATAACAACAATAACAGTACAACACATAATGACAAAATTTCAACTTTTTGGGCAAGAAAAAGTAACGGTTAAAATTAAAATATAAATAAAAAAAAGGGTTGAACAATGAAAATTAAAAATGAAGTTAAATAAACATCCTTCTAATCTGCAGTTTAATATGTCAATACTGTTTTCAATTTTATTGTAGTTTTTTGAAATCTGGTATACTGGAGAAGATATAAGGATGTTTGTTCGTGGAGCTGGGGTTTGAATAAACCTCAAGCGCCTTGCTTCCAATCTAGGCGCTTTAAATCTAATACAATCGAGCAGGCGGATACAATGAATCTTATTGTTCAACAATTTATACAAAAATATAACTGAGTTGCATGATCATCTAGCCGCAAACTCAGTAAGGCTGAACCTAGCAAACAAATCTGCCTTTTAATGCGTTTATCATTGGTCATCATCATCAATTTGGTTAATAAATGTAAATTTTGATTCGAAAATTACTCCAAGGTTCTTAATCAAAGTAGATCTTGCTAGCACAACATTATCTATGGCATAATTATGCTCAATTGGTTGTGATTTTCTCGTAAAAGACATGACATTACACTTTAAAGGATTTAACAGAAGTTTATTTTCAGTACTATAGGCAGCGTCAGGAGAGCTAAACTCACAAAATATTTTAAGGTCGTCTGCATACAGCAAACGTTCGACCTCCATTCCACAGACAATGTCAATAATGAACATATTAAAGAAAAGTGGTCCAAGCACTGAACCTTGCGGTACCCCCGATGACTGTACAAATCTCTCAGACGTGTATCCACGGAACTGTACATATTGATACCTATTTGATAAATAAGATTTTATTAATTGAACCAACGGATCTGGAATATCAAATGCTAAGAGTTTCTTTAGTAAAATTCCTGACTTTGTTTGTCAAGCTTCTCAGAGATGTATTGTGTAGCACACACAAGGTTAGTAAGTGTTGATTTACCGGGCATAAAACCATGCTATTCATCAGACATCATCCCCGAAGTGTGGGCAGCTATATATTTATGCAACACCATCTCGAATAGCTTGCTAAAACTGCATATTACTAAAACAATAGCCGCTGGTCTATAGTTATCTACATCGCTGCGCTCACCCTTCTTAAAAACCGGACAAATACGTGATGCTTTCCAAGAATCTGGAAAGCATGACGTTGAAATCACCGCGTTATATAGCTTAGTTAGCGGTTTAAGAAATACGGAAAGACAGTCTTTAATTATGAATGCAGAAATAAGATCAGGACCCATAGTCATATTAGGCTTTAACTTACGACCACCAATTTCAATGTCTCGTCCTTTAATAGAGGTTAAAATACAGATAGGATATTGACAGAGTCTTGAATTATCCGCCAGCAAGCTATACCAAACTAAAGAGGCGCCACCATCCTGAAACGCCCTAGAGAAAAAGTCCACAAAACTGTCGGCAATCGTTTGCGGATTTTGTATTACTTCGTTAAACACACGTTAAAGTTTGTGGATTTACTAACGATTTATTTTTTACATGCAAATAAGACCAGTATCTATTGAGATCCTCTGATGTATTTTCTTCGTTGCGAACATAATTGGTATGTGAAACTTCTAGTTCTCGTTTAGTCTGGGATTTAATTTCAATAAACTGCTCATGAAATAGCGGATTTTCGGTTTTCTTCAATTTGTTTTTTAATTTATCCTTTCTTTTTATTTTATAAATTATATTAGAGTTAAACCAAGGCGGACACAACCTAGATGGCTGCTTCCTCCCGGGAACATGCAATTCAAGCAGGTTTAGTATCTTTTTTGTGAATACTTTCACCATCAAATTTACATCATGAACACAAGCATCTAAAAAGCACCAATCCACCGTAGATATATCTGCATTTCCTTTTTTACCTGAATCGGTAATAATATTATTAAGGCAAATGGTGACTTGTTCAAAAAAAAATAGATTTCGACCTAATAAAAACTCTACTTTCTGAGAATCAAAAATTAAATGATATTATTATTATTATTATATTGTTTCAACAACGACCTGAATTAATTAAAATCAAAATATTTTTGGTCGCAGTGTAACATTTAATAATCAAAATTGCGTTGAGAAATGTCGTATATATCATATCAAAAAAGTTTTAAAATCAGGTAAAAAGTTATTAAGAAGTAAAACATTAGCTAGTTTAATTTGGCCCATAGTGTACATAGTGACACACTAAATATGTGAATATTGTAAATGATACTAAACACCTATAAATGGCAAGGGTCGTAATAAGGCTTCTGGGGACTTCCTTTCATATTAATTTGCACATCCGGAAGTTGACCATTATTGCTCCGTTTTCTAAGAAATAAAGCATGTACAGACAATGAGTATCCCTATGAATGCTAAAATAAATACCTGAATATTGACGTAATTTTTGTAAGCTCCATGAATATAATAAAAACTAATAAAAGTTTAATTCTGATTATTGTACTTACGAAGGCAACATGAATTCATAAATTTAAATTGTATAATCTCTTTAGGCACAGCCAAACACAAAATAAAATATGTGTTTTTGGTAAATATAATAATACTATTTTTGCTTTTAAAAAGCTATTGGAAAAAATTGCTTTCATATGCAACAAAAAAAAGTTTTATCGTTTTTCAGATAAGCTAAGCGTTTTTATCCTATATGCAAAGAGATAAACGAAAGTCGACGTATTTCAGTGTTTTTTAAAAACTACTCGCATTAAAATAAAAACTTATTTTCGTTTAATATCATTGCAGATTGTTGAAAAATTGATACAAAAAAGAATCATGTCATTTTTGGACCATCACAATTTTGGAGGGGGTTTATCTCAGTTTGAATGAGGGTGAAGCTGCAGCGGCCGTATTCTGTAACCTGTCGAAAGCGTTCGATTGTGTTAATCATCGAATATTGCTGCTCAAGCTCCACCATTACGGATTTAGGGGGGTGGTGCCCGATTGGTTCCGTTCCTATTTGGAAAACCGAAGAGAATTTCGGCGGGTGCACTAGCTTCTGATAGTAGGAAGGTGATGTTCGATATCGAGGGAAAGTTACCACTATTTGCAGACGACACCATGATTCTATGTCATGATGTGAGTGGCCAGTCACTGATGGATGTCGTATCGTCTGACTTACTTAAGATCAAAGAATGGTTTGATTCAAATTTGCTTTTCCTTAATGTCGACAAAACAAGTGTCATAGGGGTGGAATGTTCATTGGTGATTGCCCATTGTCTAACGTACAAAACACAAAATTTTTAGGAGTAACAGTTAACTTTGACTTGAAGTTTAGCTCTCATGTTTCGCTTTTGGGTAGGAAGCTTGCTGCAGGTTCCTTTGCCGTTCGGATAATTTCAAGGGAGCTTGGAGTGTCTTCGGCAAAAAAATGTATATTATACCTTAATCGAATCGGCTATCAGGTATGGCATTGCTTTTTGGGGAATGTGTTCCCAGGGCCTTTTAAACACCATTTTCGTCTTGCAAAAAAGGCTATTCGCTCAGTGTCTGATATTGGGTATCGGGAATCACGCAGACCAACCTTTGTTTCCCAGAGGATTTAAATATGAAAGTTTAGAAAAAAGTAAAGGACCCTCTACTTGTAAAAGATTACTGTGGTTTAAGTGAATATTACTGTGATAACTTTTAATACGTTTTTTTATTATTTCTAGTTCTAAATTATGTTTTAAATAAGTAATAATGCTCTCTCACATATTTTATTTTTGTTATTTGTATATATAATAATTATTATTTTTTATTATACTTCCTTTTATCTTTTCATATATTCTATGATATACTTAAATTAAATGATTTTAACTTTTTTGTCCATCTAAATTTACTTTCTTACTTTTTACTTTTCTAATATGTTGTTTGTCAAGTCACTTTCCATTGTCATAAACTTATTTTACTTCTATTTGTGTATGTATGTAGGTGTGTATATATTTTGTTTAAGTCAGACTATTGCGGGATTTTTATAGGGTAATGCAGTGCAAACAAGAATATTTTTTCTATTTTCGATAACATTACACATTTTTTTTACACTTCTTTCTTTCTAACTTTATTGTATCTTTAATTAAAATTAGGATTAAGTATAATGGCTTTGTCAATAAGATTTTAGGGTCTTGGATAATAAAGCATATATTGATTGATTGTTTCTTAGGGGCTGTTTCAAATCTGTATGCAGGGAAAATTTTATTTACATAAAAAAAAATTGGTGCGTTTATTCTTTTGTTAAAAGAACACTTTCGAAATATATTTTGTATCAATTTCAGAGGGGTTGTTTGATTCTCATAGGACTACACTTTATTGTAAAAAAAAATTGATGTGTTTCACTATTCTTTTTTTAACTAAATCCTTTTGAAATATATTCTTTTGTTTTAGCGGACCGTTTCGTCTACTCAGGGCACCACTGTATAGTTCAGAAAAGTGTTTTATGTATATACATAAGAATACAATAATTTGTATCTGGCAATTCTTTGATTTGTTTTCTTTTTCAGTGGCTTGCCTCATCCCTTTAGAGTTACCCCGTATATTGGAAAAAAATAGCTTTATATACAAAAAGTAAAATAAATTTGACGTGTTTTGTCATTTTTTAAAATATAAATTTTTTAATATATAATCGGAAAAAATCAAGTATTTACGTTAATAACCAGCATCTTTCGACTGTCAAAACCTTTAACCCACCTACTTCTTATTTTATTTAGACTGATATCGGTTTGCGCGTTCTTAAATATGCCTAATTGACGTTTTTTTATCCCTTGAAAATATTGAATATCTTCACTATTGACACCAAAAATATAATCCCCTCCAGATACTGATCCAAATTATTTTTAATACAAATTTGAAACGAATCATTTTGACCGTTCTTGAGTTATCGGCCGCGAAAATTTTGTTTACTCACACATCCATAGAGAATTTTTTTGTCTCTTTATAATTTTTTTCAATTTGTTAGGAATAGGGAAGTTTGACCCAATTTAGTTATTATTTATTATTTAATTATTTTATAAGTCATGTTGAATTCTGCAAAATTTAAAGTAAAATGAATACGATTTTTTTAAGCTGATTTTTTAAGAATTTCATTTGGACGCCATTTTGTTTTACCATCTTAAATTCGTTCTACAACTTTACCAGTTTAACTCTATATCACCCTTAAGTTTTGCACAAAAATCGAAATTAATTTAATAAGAATTATTTTCAGGCTGATTTTTTAAATATTTTATTACACCGCTATTTTGTTTTGCAATCTCGGATTCATATCAAAATATTACCAGTTCATTTCTATATGTAGCACTTGATTTTTGCGCAAAATTTGAGGAAAAATTATATATATGGTTTTTTTAGTAATAATTTTTTTACACATTTACCTTTAAATATTATTTTGTCATCCCCATATGATCCTTAATTTTTGACTAAAATTTGAAGTCAATCTAGTAAGTAGTTTTTAAGCTATGTCGCGGACTAACAGACACACAGACAGACCTACAGAAGGACCGACGGAATTGATAAAACATATTTTTTGATACCTAGGGAGGTAAAGATATGTAAATCCTGAGAGTGTGATTTTTCATAATTACAAGTATTTTATTTGGCCGCCGTCTTGAAGTAGTAACACAGTTTTACCAGTTGATCCCTGTATCACAATTAGTTATGACACACAATTTGAAATCAATCCATTAAGTAGTTTTTCCGGTTGAATTTTTAATTATTTTATTATGCCACCATTTTGATCCATTTGATCTTGAATTCGTACAAATATTTTACCAATTGATTCCAATATGATACTTGATGTTTGTGCAAAATTTGATAAATTGGATAAGTAGCTCCGTAATAATAATTTTTTAACCATTTTGTTTCTCTATTTTCGTTCGTACAAAAATTTTACAAGTTGCTTGTTTAATATTTGATTTTATTGCAAAATTTGAGTTAAATTGACTAAGTGGACTTTTAGCAATAATTTTTTTAACATATCACTACGCCGCCATTTTGTTTCGATATATTGGATTTTTACCAAAATGTTACCAGGTCATCCACATATGATCCTTAGTTTTGTTATAAAATTTGAAGCTGATCGGGTAAGTAGGTTTTTAGCTATGCCGCAAATAGGCAGACCAACAGACAGACATATCGCTAAACTGATCACCGGATTTGGGAAAACGTATTTTTTGGCACCCTGAAACATGAAGATCTGAAAAAATCTCGGAGAGTAAATACTGCCTTTTACGAGGGAAGTAAAATTACTTTTTGACCTTCAAGGTCTAGAGGTCAAACGAGAACGCATCTAATTGATTCGTATTTTTCGCGTTAAGGAACGATAATCAGATCGCTAGATTTTGGGCAGTAACGGGACATGAACTAGCCGCAATTGATCATGGACATAATTTATTTTATTTATTTTGATGAACTTGATGTTTGATTTCACGACATAAATTAACAAAAGTTGCTAATAACTATTTTAATAGTAAATTGTTTGTGTGCCATCTGCCAAACACAAGCAAACAAATTTTAGAAGTACCATTATTTTACCATTCATTCATTTTCAGTAATTCACTCCTCAAGTTATTGCGGGATTAACATCCCTCCTCACCCTTCTCATCCCATAGGCACTTCCCTGCTTGCAGGCTTCTCCTAACGTATCTTAACATTTGGCAGGCATCGATAAGATGACTAAATAAATGCAATATAACCTTAATGACATTATAAAGATGCCCTGAAACAAACTCTCACGCCGAATTCCGGTGGGCCCAATATTAGTACTAATGAGGTGTCAAAATATGCAAATTTGGCGACAAACAGCCTCAGAACCATCTAAAAACGTCGTAAATATTCGTAAATGAAGCCGTCAAAATTTTAAATTAAACGGCCCAAAGTCATTAAAGCGATTTAGAAGCAATTTCTGCGAGTATCAAAAATAATAATCGTCTTGGAAATGCCTAAGGCAAACATTACCATTTATATTAGCGAATAATTTCGGTAATTTTCGGTAATAATACGTCTAGGTCTGCCACTATTTGTTTTTGATAGGCTGATGACTTTATTTTCGATTGATTTATTGAGGAACTAAGAGATTTTCCCTGCCAGTATTGATAAAGCAGACGACTTCATTCATACCGGACCAAAAATGAATCCATTAGATTAGAGGGTAGAAAAAATTCCTATGTATCAAAAATAAAAAAGGAATTTAAACTAATTATTACTTAGAATTTTTCAGATAGTTTTTCATCCCTGTTTTAATAAATGTTTTCGATGGGATGCTGGGCGAATAGAGTTATTGTTAGTTCCAATACCTTATCTATTATAAATTAATATAAGGAAGATATAGATATAAAATTGGTTTCTGATTTTTCTGAGTATTTTTATTTAAATTGTTATAATTTTTCTCAAATGGTAAGAAGGTTAATTAACAAAAATCTGGGCAAACTAGCAAATTAATAACACTAACAGTTCAAAAGATATTGCTATTAAAAAAAAACTAAATATTGCACAACTGGCAATTATTCATGTTCTATAAACAGTTTAGTGCACATATTTTAAAAAACAAATTATAACACTGAGGCGCGTATGCAGTATATGCTCGACTCTTGTATCAGCGTGGCCAGATATGTCTTTAACTTAATTTTTAGTAAAAAAAAAAAGAGATAAGATAAGCTACCGAATATTGTAAAAGAGCTTCCTCAAAATAAAGTTCTGTAAACTTCTAAATGGGCAACCCAGAAATTTGTATTTAAAACTTTGTTAATGAGCAGTTAAACGTATTTAAATGATGCTGATACGCGTGCACAAACTTTCCTATTTCTAGTTAAGGCATTATTTTTATTTAATATCTCGCGCTTGCGCCATATTAACTTTTTCATTGTCTATTGGCATCGAATTATAATCGCTGCGAATTGCGCTTTTGATAAATGATAGACAGTAATCAATGTATGTACAACATATCAATTACTACTTTGACAAATAAATGGAATTTAAATTTAATGCGTCAAAAGTTCTCCTTTATACTTTTATCTTTAAACCTACCACGACCATAAAAAAATCTATAAAGTAGTCCCTCCCCAAACTTGCCGGCGTTTCAGAATCAAACAAAAGCATTAAGACTGATAAACTTTCGAAGAAATATGACAATTTACTAAAGAACTCAAGTCAATTACAAATTTGGTCATTAGAGGCCGATAGAGTGGTTCACAATATATCGTGCTACAACCTCTCTTAAAATGGAAAGTCTGTACTAAATAAAGATTTTAATTTTGTAGTAACCCCTAAGGAAATTCCTAAAGAAGAAGTCTAAATGTTTCTGAACAGAGGGCCCTAACAAACCTTCGCAGATATAAAGACATCACAATTCTTCCAGCAGACAAGGGAAATGCAACTGTAATCATGAATATTCAAGACAACATGCAAAAAATGCAGGACATCCTACAAGACAATTCTTATAAGCCTGTTTCAGGAGACCCGACGACAGACCTAGAAACAAACAAAACAAGGAAATATGCACTTTTTCTTTCAAAAATGTCGACATTACTGAACGATTTTCGGAAAATATGTTTGTCGGCATGGATCTTGCAATTTCTCTGTATATAGAAGTCAAATACAAAATTTACTTGTTCTTAATCGTTCTCTATTTAAGAGAAATTTATACATTTAGTCAAATATAAACCAAACTTAAACCTAGTTTGAGCTTCTCAGTGCTTATGAATTTTCGTTATATTTTTGGAGAAAAAATATCCCACATAAAATAGTGAATCAATGAATGCTACCTGCAATTACTGTTTCCTTAAAATACTTCTAATGATCTGGCGGATATGAGCAATTCATAACATCTCAACATTCGTCACACGATATCATTTTGATTGTCCATCCCTTAAGGGGGCGCCATTATTTCAAATTAAAAGCACCGTAACAATGTCTTAAAATTCTACTTTTCTAATGAATTTTTAAAAACGATATTTCGTCGTTAGGTTAATCGTAGTTTTAGGAAACGGGCTTCTTTTGTCCTCTCGATTTCCTTAATTGAATTACCGAAATTGTTACGAAATAAAAAATTACAGTTATTTGGGATGAATAGAAAAAATAGGTTGGTAGGTAAACCTAAAAATTAAAAGGGGTTTAAGCTTTAGTCCAGATGTTAGACCTAATTTAATGCTAAGCTACTCTTGAATACTGACATTTCTTTGATTATTCAATTTAGTACTTTTTTTCTGTTATGTTGCTATTATAATTGCATTCATTTACGTTCCGTTATGTCAGTCGCTATTATTACATATTGTTTCATGCTTTTCTTCTGTAATGAGAATATACACGTGTTAATGATGTGTATCTTACTTTCTATGTATTTTACGAAGGTTTGACGGTTATTAATTGGTTATATACAAGAACAGTATATCTATACAGGGCCCCCGCAAGGGTTATCGGTGTCCATTGCCAGAAATATTTTGGTGCCCTTTAAATATCGTACGTAAATAATATTTTTAAGAATAAGAACTTAGTTTATACATACATTTTTTAAATTTAATTATTCCATTTATTTTTTTTACAGTTTAAAAATATTAATTTAATTTGCAGGGTGCTTCAAATGCACATGCGCCAACGTTTAAAACGAGATTCTTTGTAAGAAAATAAGACGAAAAGTTCGTATAAATATGGGTATGCAGATGTTTGTTTTCGAGATCAGGGTGTTAAAGTTTTGGTACAACTTTATAGACATTTAAAGACTACATTTTTACAGTATTCAGCAATTTTTCACTTCAATCATGGGCTTAGCAATGAGTAACTGTACTCATTTTTCAAAAAAAAACTACTAGCTTTATCGTTTAGGGCAAGTAAAAATACATAAAAGAAGCCTTTGAGTATCTTATCATATGACAATTCGCTTTCGAGAAAAAAAAATATTTTGATGCATGCCTGCAGCATCTTTGTTCCAGTTTTAATTGAAGTTAGAATTGCTTGTGCGCAAATATCCTGAGATGAGATAGAGATACAGGGAGCTAAAATCTGTTTTTTTTAATTTAACATGCTATATCCCAAAAACAGGGCATTTACGACATATATTTAAAAAAACTTTTTTTCTTGGAATAATCCAACGAATTACTTTTTTAGTGCTTTGAGCAGTTCTGATTTCAACTAAAACTATGTCAGGGGTTCCAGGGGCCTTGTTAATAGATAAACAAGGCCAGAGGCATGGATCAAAAAATACTAAGATATAATTTTTATGTATTTTTACTTGCCCTAAACGATAAAGCCAGAAGTTTAAAACTGCTGAATACTTTAAAAATATAACCCTTAGATACCTACGAGGTTGTTCCAAATCTTAATCTTAATAGCTTTTATTGTTTCGGAAAACTAAATAAAATTGTATTTATTATTAAATTTTAAACATCTGCGGACAAAGACGTTGCCGTCTTATATTCTTACAAAGAATCTCCCTTCAAACGTTGGCGTATGTTTTTTAAAACACTCAGGTATGTTTGATTTTAATTTTGTAATGAAGCAACAGGTATTTCAAAAACTAAAATTTGATACAAGAGTTTTAAATGACGGCTTAGTGAAATGTTAATTATTACTAAAAAAACTAATTATGCAGTTTACCAAAAATGTTGCGAAAAATCAAGTATTAAACAGTAATGAAGCGAAAAAATTTTGATAACAATTCAAAACGGAGAAACAAAATGGCGGCCAAGTGAATTATTAGAATATTATTACTTAAAAACTGCTTATCCAATTTACCTAAAATTTTGGCCAATAATCAAGTTTTATGTAGTTAAAATTTTAGTAATGAATCCGAGATAGTGAATCAAAATGGCAACATAATACAATATTTCAAAAAGTGGCCTGAAAAAACTGCTTATCAGATTAATTTCAATTTTTGTGCAAGCATTAAGTGTGATATAGAAATGCTGATACAATCGTGATACGAATGCAAGATAGCGGAATAAAACAGCGACAAAATAAAACGTTTGTATTTCAGAAAAAAATTACGTTCCTGGGATCTTCCCGCTTCAAATTTTGTTCAAAAATTAACAGTGATATAGAAATAAACTTCAAATTCAACATGGACGAATAAACTGTTTAAAAGATGAAGTAAAAAATAACTTATTCAATGATCTTTAATGTTTGCACAAGAAATAGATATGACAGATTGGAACATGACGGAACAGAATGGCGGTCTAATGAAATGTTTAAACAATCCTAGTAAAAAATAGCTTACTTAATTAATTTTACATTAATATTCAAAAATTAAGTGTGACATATGTGGAAACTGGTAAAATATTGGTACATAGCCAATAATATGGTGGAACAAAATGACGCCCAATCAAAATTTTAAAAAGACAAATGACAATATACCGAACTAAATTCACACCCCACTAATCCTAATAAAAGAAAAGATTGATAGGGAGGGAAATTCCGGGCAACGGACTTTTAATATTGTAAATTACTACACCAATCCTCATTAATATTAACGATACTAAATAAATGTCTTAATTGATAATATGGAATCAATATTAAATAAATCGAATCTCGTTTTCTTTAGTAGGAATTTAAAAATTAAAAATTCGAGTTGTACAAAATTAAATATTGTTTTTATTTTTCCCAACGCAGCTTCAAACCTCTGGTTTGGTGCCTCTTGTACAATGTGCGCCTACGAGCGTTGCGCATATTGCACGCGTGCTTACGACGGTCCTGGATCTATAAGCATATAATAGTGTACTAATATACATTCGGTATTACCATTTTTATTAAACACTCTTTATATTACAATTAAGTGAACCTCCATCCTAATTATAAGACCTATAAATGTTATATGTAAAATTTTCTTTATCTATTTAGACATATTAAATTGAAATCATAGAGTGGTCATTTACATTTAAATAACCTGTGCCATTAAAAAATGAAGTGTAAAGAAACATTTCTCTGAACTCTGACACATTTTTCATATCTTAGTGCATCTTAGATAGAAAATCGGTAAATTTCCTTTACCCGGAACTTCGTTGTGAATATTTCCTTTTATTTGATAGTGAAGTGTGACCCAATTTAGTTCAGTACATAATCATTTAGCAATAAGTACAAATATACTGTCTTTTCAAACATTTTTATTGAAAGTTATTTTGTTCCATCATATTAGATTCCTACCAGTATTTTACCAGTTCCTACCTACGCCGCATTTGATTTTTGAACACAATTTAATATAGATTAAATAGTAGTTTTTACATTGAATTGTTGAATTCGTAACAGTTTATCTATATTATATTTGATTTTTCTGCAAAATTGAAAGTCAATTGAGTAAGATTTTTTTACGCTGATATTTTAATTGACCGCCATTTGGTTCCACCATCTTTATCAGTTTATTCCTATATTACACTTAATGCTTGCACAGACTAGGGAATTAATCTAATAAGTAGTTTTTTCAGGCTGATTTTTTAAATATTTTGTTAGGCGGCTGTTTTGTTTTTCTATCTTACATTCATAACAAAACGTTACCAGTTCATTCGTAGGTAACACTCGATTTTGTTCAAACATAATTTAGACAACAAAGAAACTAGATATAAATAATAATAATAAATGCCTTTATATTACGAAAGAAATAATACAATACACGTTTAAAGGTGTGGCGAGATCTAGCCTAAGGCTACTCTATATCTAACCACACAAACCACCAAATAGTAGTAGAATTGTATAAATAAATACAGTTGAACTTAATATATCCAAATATAAAAATCACACATCATAATATATAAAATTAGTAAATTTACAAAGAAGATACTGATTCCAGTTGAGCAATAATAATGAAAAAAAAAAATAAATGAGTAAAAATAAATTCAACAAATAAAATTTTTGTATAGCTTGATTAATAATAGCTTAATACTAATTAAAAAATACCTTTTACAATTTATTATAAATATTTTATTTGAGTTAATTAAATAATTACACTATAAAACAAATCCAGACAAAACCGAAAGCGAAAATTGCAATTGATCCATCCAACGGTTATTCAATTTTCACACTCCGACTCTTAAAGACGGTATAGACGCCTGACGCCTTCAGCGATAAAAATCTCGACCTTTGTAAAATATGACCGCCAAAATGACCGTCGCTAATTTTTTTTAATGCACCCCAGTCTATAAGGGTTATTTTCTTTAACCATTAGTTTGCTCTTATCTTAGGGGCAATATTAATTTTTTTATTAGGTCGGTGAAATTTTATTACAGTTTTTACGGACTTAATTGTGCCCTATGGCGGGGCGTGGCGTGGGTTGATGGATGAGGTGCGATTTTTTAGAATTATGTCTTGTTTTAGGCGACAGGATGTACTTTTATATTTAACAATATCTAACACTGGACCTCAGAAATGTAACTTAACGTGTTTATTTATTTTCTCTAGCAATAAACATTACCCAAACACCTAAAAAATCAAATATAAGCGAAGTACTTAATTAATTATAATGATCAAGAAACATGCGATGAGATCATATAATTTTTTTAAAGGAGAACTAAATGACAACTCTTATAATTAAGGTTGTGTGCCTCCGATGAATTAAGTTAGCCCGTTTCAAAAGCACAAGATGCACGATAAGAAACTTATTACTCGATGAATCTCCGAAATGCATAGACTTTATGTAGTGGACATAAGAAGTTTCTCTAGTTTTTTTAGAAACTCGACATCTTTGTATGTACTAGCTAAATATTCTCACCAAATTCTACGCGTCTCGTAGCCAACATACCTTTTGTTCCTTGTCGCGGTGTCATCAAATAATGACACAATATGTCCAGTTTTGAATTTAAAATGTTAAAAACGGTAAAATAATAGGTATAGGAACACCATATATATATTGGGATTTTTAAACTTAAACATGCTTTTCAGACTTTTCAGACACTCTGTCTAAAATGTGTATTGAGCGTATGGTTAAAAAAAAGTAACCTTGATGTAGATAATGTCAAAAGTTAAGATTGTTGTGTTAATTGTATCAGAATAATTAAATTACTTCATGATGTTTCGACTAAAAATATATAAAAATATATTTGAAAAATGGTAAGAGATAGATATAGCACGGGCTTAATAAAACTTAATCAGAATCTAACGTGGAGCCTAAAAATACAGTAATATGCAGGGCATTCCATTAAAAATTATAATGTTGCTACAAATTATTTAACTTAAAAAGCAGAGGAGGCAATTGCAATATCTTATGACGGAATTATAGATGGTGATATAATTTTTGACGGCATGCAGCTAACAACATACATTTTCAAATAGCCAGATCTTCTGCTGCAAATCTCCATTTCGTTCTGAAGGAAGTCTTCTACGTAACCTTCAGCGACAGTTCCGGGCTTCCAACCTTCATTGTATTTAAGCATACTCGTTCTGTATTACCCAGCAATGTCACAGAGATTCTTCTTAATTAGCGTTCGATAAAAAATGCAGGGTACTGTATATTGACTGTAACGGTTTAGTGAGGTACATTTTGATTTCTAAGGAAATGGCAATTAGATGCAACATGTGGTTTACATTCCTCCGATATATTTTTATATAACATGTAAATGTACCTGGTTTATCCCTTTTGCTCATAGAAACATCGATAATGAAAACAGAACACGCATAAGCTGTTATTAGTTTATCTCGCCGCCGGCAATTAACAAGTATGTTTCATTTGAAATTTCTTTGCTGAATTTGTAACTATCATTATTCGTAAAAACTTTCGACTTCTTCAGACAGTATCTACCATTTGTTTCTTAAGGAATGGTATCAGCTTGAGGGACTTGCCTTAAAGTAGATGTCAACGGAGAATATAACGTTATTCATAACTTGAATCCTCTGCTTCCTCTTTTCCCGACAAAATATGAGAGCAGTACATTATCTGAGACTTT